>JAMKCH010003867.1:0-96736 GCA_023653785.1 Ophioderma brevispina
GTTATATTGTGTTCACAACCAGATGATGGCAGCCAAGGGCCCTTCAATATAGCATTTCACAAATAACAAAATAGACTACAGCAATACAGACACAAACCACCAAACGATTTAGGCACTTGAGTGTGGACGAGTCATGGGTGTTACCATGAACCGATTACATCCTCGGTCCATTCTTCAAAACGAAAAACGGTTTGGATAAGAAAAATAATTCTTGACAACATTACAAATTGCGATTTTTTCTTCAAGATTTTGCTGTTATGAATTAAGCAATGGCGCGTCGGAAAATCGGTTTATTCTGGCCGCTTTTCCCCTGTTCACAACCACGATTTAAAATGATCTTAAGATCATGCCATCCGCACACTTATCTGTTACACACACATGCTTGAAATACTGACAGAATAGATAAGTTGACGATTTCCTTTTTTCCTGTCACAGCATGTTGGGAATCCTTCTCTATGGTCTACATGCATTGTTCAAGGGTGACTTTCGCTCACTCACCCAAGATGAGTGGGTCTTCAATGATGTGGAGATGCTACGGAGATGTTGCACTGGAGTCAGAATGTCACTCAAATTACACCAGGTATGTGGGGAGGAAAGAAAATTTGCGATGCAAGTTATAGGTTCTTGGTCTGCCTTGAAAGGCCATATTTGCCTTATTGTAGTGCTGATTTTTCGCCTTCAAATTCTATTCTTTCCAAGTTAGAGATACACATGGTCATTTATTGGTAAACCATGATATAGCGCAGAGTAGTGCAAATAGGGCATTGTTAATTTGGCATTATCACTTCTACCATCTAAACACACAAGTTTGTTCCCACGTTACGTGGTGGGAATGGTGGGCTGCAAGTACCAGGCTCTCATATCAAGTAGAGGAATGATTTGTAAAACGACATAAGGTACGTAATTTGGAATATAAGCCGCGCGGCGTAATAAGCCGCAGGGCCTAAAAATCGACGTATTAAGATTCAGACCTTAACTTATAAGCCGCACCGCCAGATAAGCCCACCAGCGACGGCCGACTTATGGATAGTGTATAACTGTGCATTAAGAGAACAAACGCTATTCAGTTATAGATATTTAAGTTTCAGTATATGTCGCACGTGCGGAACTATTGTTAATTTTATAAATATTTTTATAAATAGATTCAATGAACATGAAAATCCATGGATAGCAAAGTCAAGAAATACGGCCGGAAATATTCCCATTTCAAACCTTTGTTACGTATTATTGTAGGTAGGTTTCACATGCAGTGGATATAGTTATACAGCATCAGATTAGTGTCATATAATATGTAGGAAGAGATAATATTGGTTTGTCGGCGCCCCTGTGGGACCTAGTCACTATCCTCCGGCGGCTAAGCGAAGAAAGCGTTTACTACCAAGAAGACGGTTTGCCCGTTGGATTCGTACCACAGAACTAGAGGTCCCGAAGGAACTACGTCCTGGATACGGGAACCAATCCGACAATACATTATCACATCATATCAATTTTAAATTCGCAAAGTTCATTTTTAACTTTATTTATCTCTACATCATTTATGTTTTTATGTAAAGAACTCTTATCAAAAATACAATTATATGAAAATAAAAAAACTAAAAAATCTTAAAAAAAAAAACAAGAGAATGTCACTCCCACTTGTGCGGTAATAAATTTGTCCAATTCCCAAATCCCAATAAAGAAGCTGGTCCTTTTCATCTGTTACTTCTTCTCACTCTTCATCATTCCTTGCGTCTTGTGATTTACTATAGATAAATAGATATAAATGATACTATTATAAATAAACTACAGATATTAATTATATATAAATGTTTACGGTAACTAAAATATAAATATATCAATAGTTAACATAAATATACTATAAACTAATTAAACTGAAATAAATTATTCAATAAACCGAAAAAATAAATATAAAGTAATTAAATTTTTGTAATTGTATTATTAAATGTAAACTGAAAAAGTATAAACTTGAATAAATATAAAGTATAAATATAAAGTGAATAAGTTGTAAACTTATAAGTATTAAACTGATAATCAATATAACTAATTATAAACTCATAAACTGATGAAAATATAATAAAACCGAATAAATATAAAGTAGATTAACTATTAATAATAAATGTAACTGAATAAGTATAAATGATGATAATATAAACTGAATAAATATAAACTGAAATATAAATAAACTGAATAACTTTAACTGAATAACTTGATAGAGTAACCCACTACATAAAAAAATTTGGATAATATTAAACTTAATAAAATTGTAGAGAAAATTTGGAATACAAAATTATTAAATAATCTACATGAATAAAATGATAGTCGATTTCGGATATAGGCCGTAAGAAAATCCAGTCTTAAGGTTTGTAGTGTTGAGTGCCAATAGTCAATACGTTCAATACGTACATGTGCGAAAAAAAAAATTGAAAATGTTACAAATTGTCTCTTTTCGTTAGAAACTTTATGCAGGCAAGTGTTTCGTAATACTAATTTTAGGAGAGAAAAAACAAAATAGTATATAGATGGAAGGGATTAGTCAAAAACAACAAAGAATCACCTGGATAATAACCTGGTGTTGGCTCCAATCCAAGCATGACCGGGCACCGAACACTTGTGAATTCCTGATTCACCGCTGATCAGACTGTGTAAGCCATGAACTCAGCTCATTTCTCACCGCAAAACTAAACTTAAACCTTTGACTCATTTGTGTTTAAAAAAAAATGAGGAAGAGACAAAAAAAGATGCAAACAGAAAATTTAATTACAGAACAAATCACACACGAATAATATTTAGAATCATGTGGGAAATTCAAAGTACAAACGGACGGTCAAATTGCTAATCGCATATGGCACGAGTGGGGATTTTGTGGAAGTCGCAATAACATGCCTGGGGTTCCAAAAACACGCGAGGCTTGGCTGGTTCCCAGGGATCTTCAATCTAACACTTGTTCACACGCTCCGGAACAACTTGATTTTTTAATTAAAACCGGGTTACATGACGAATCTATCCATTTATGCTGCAGGTATGTTGGTACCTTTGTCAAAATATTTGTGTATTGTTTTTTTCAAGGGCAATTAACTCGAAAGATTAGAAATCAAATTCAGCCTAGTGGTAAAATATGGTATACATTGTGAGGCCGGGGAACAAATTTTCGACCAAGCTCAAAGAGGTTAAAATGAATCTTGAGTATTTAATTTAATTGTGCAGCCCTCCGTGAATAGCACAAGCCGTTGTTGTGAGAATCACCAGGTTGTGGGGATCAAATTAATGTGACATGTATCGTTTAACACAAAGGCACCGCTTTTGAATGAAGCTTTAATGGATTGAATGTACTTCGAGTGGATTAAAGCATTGAAGTGTGTGATCCATGTTATCAAGTGGACATACTTAACATACAAAAGGGAAGTTGTTGAAGACAGCTGAAGACAGTAATAATACCAAGTTGGTAAGACGTTTTGAGAGCAGTCTTCAGATTGTCGGCGCATTAATTTTTATTTTTTTATTATCTTGTGGTTTCACACCTTCAGACCATCAACGATCATCCCTTCGGTTTAATAAACCGGCGGCCTCCTTTGAAGCCTTTGAAAACACCGTATTAGCCGCGGCTAATATTCCGAACAGTAACGGTACCTTTAAATGTTCCAATCAAATCATGTACATAGTTGGGTATGTGAGAACTTGAAGCGCTCTCATGGTCTATCTATGTCAGAATTGTCAACCTGGGTTAAGGAATTTGTGGAAAAAAAGTGTAGATACTATTGTAATCCGGTAAAATTTGACACCATTAAAACAGGCCATAACACGGTTTTGTCCCCGCCCGCTGACGACGTTTCGTAAGGGGACTATAAAATGGCTCCTTCCGTGTTTCCGTATGTCTGTGAAAAAATGTTAACCTGAATGTGTTGATAAAAATGTTAACCTGTATCTGTATCCTTTTGAAACACTTTTAATATCGGGCACCACCGGAAAATTACTTCGCTTCATGGAAGTGCACCATGGCATGCATCTTTCTTATCGCGATTTGAAAGTGGGTGATATAGACGGTTTAGGTATGCAATGCGCTAATTAAAAATGCATAATTAATGTATCACTGAACGGTAAGTTAGATATCAAACTTCGTTTGCCACAGGAGTATTCCATGTCAGTGCATTGTTTTCGCACTTTGAAAAGTGCTGATATATATTGCGGCTTAGGTATGGCCAAATGAGCTATTTAAAATATGCCAATTAATTTCCGCTGAAACGATACATCGATGTGCCAAATTCCTTCGCTACATAAGGCTTATCTACATCTTTTTTGTGCACATTATATTGTCGGTTTTAGTTATGTGGCTTAGGTATGCAAATGAGCTAATTCAAATATGCGAATATGTTTTGCTGAAACGGACAATCGATGTGCAAAATTCCTTCGCACACGAAAGGCTTATGCCATACATCGTTTGTGTGAACATGATATTTGCAGTTTTAGTGTGTGTATGCACATGTCATACATCATGTCATGAACACTAGTATGCTATAATATGTTTTGGTGACTTAAGTTTATTAGAGTTTTTGTGAGTTATTCTTGTTTTTCGTTTAATTAAGTTATTTTGGCGACGTATGGGTGGAGTTCATCGATTATGTTTTTGTAGAGTTATTTTTTTGTTGCAGTTATGGATGGAGTTCTTGGACGATTTATGTTTTAATTAACCAAATTTTTTAATTAGTGCATTAATTGTTCCACTCCCACTTCCGATCTCGCGATATTCGGCGGGTACATATTTTACGCATTGCTTAATTTTTTTTTTACGAGTTCGCCTTGTTTGTAATATTTGAATAATAGTTACCGTGGCTTTCACGTTTTCCTCTCACAGACCATTTCACTCCCTGATGAATGAGATCATAGTGCTTTGTATGATGCCAATCACAAGCCCAATAACACCCCTCTTGATAGCCCATGAAGGAGACCCAACTTGGCGGTAAATCGGTACTATCACACAACACAAAAACCCTCACTATTAGCTCTCAGTGAGTACTGAATCCAACTCCTAATGCGGTCCTATCAATCACCCACTATTATCTCTTAGTTGAGTCCTGAAATCTAACTCCTCACTGCTGTCTATCAATACACCCTCACTAATTAGCTGTCAGGTGAGTACCTGAATCTAACTCCTCAATGCTGTACTATCAACCAGGTGGGCATATAGCCATGGCGTTCAATCACTAGATGACATTAAGAAACTTGTTAAGTGGCGTTCACAAGAAGAAATGAATGGCAGCCAAGCCTCTTTCCATATAGCATTTCACCAAAAAACTAATCAAAATAGACTTACAGCACTACGACACAAACCACAAACCGATTTAGGCCCCTTGATGTGTGCCGGTCTGCGGTGTTTTTTTATTCTGAACGATACATCCTCGTCCATTATTCAAACGAAAACGGTCTTGACGAATAATGAAATATCCTTGACACATTAAAAAATGCAGATTTTTTCTTCAAGATTTTGACCTTTTAATGTATTAAAGCAATGCGCGAAGTAGAAAATCGGTCATTTCTGGCCGCCTTCCCCTGTTCACAAACACCGATTAAAATGATCTTAAGATCATGCGTCCTGCACTTTATCTGTTACACCACACATGCTTGAAAGTTACTGACGAATCATAGTAAGTTGCCGATTCCTTTTCCGATCACAGCATTTATGCGAATCCGTGTCTCTATGGTCTACATTGCATTGTTCAAGGGTGACTTTCGCATAAACCTCACCCAAGATGAGTGGAGTCTTCAATGATGTGAGATGCTACGGAGATGTGTTGCACCTGGAGTCAGAATGTCACTCAAATTACACCAGGTATGTAGGAGTGAAAGAAATTTGGATGAAGTTATAGGTCTGGTCGGCTCATGAACCGCGCCATATTTGCCTTATTGTCGTGCTGAATTTATAGACCTTCAAATCTATTTCTTTCCCAAGTTAGAGATAAACCTGTCATTTAATTGGTTAAACCATTGGATGTATTAGCGCAGTATGTGAATAGGGCATGTGTAATTTGCATTATCACTTCTACCATCCAACAACAAGTTTAGCTTTCCACGGTACTTGGTGGTGAATGTGTGCAAGTACCTAGGCTCTCATATCAAGTAGAGAATATGATTTGTCAAACCGAAATAGCGTACCGTAATTTTCGGAAGATAAGCCGCGCGGCGTATAAGTCGCAGGGCCTAAACTGGCCCCGTATAAAATCCTTTCCAAAAACAAACAACAATGATTCAGACCTTAACGTATAAGCCGCACCTGCAGATAAGCCCACAGCGACGCCGACTTTAGGATGGTATACACGTGTGCATAAGAGAAACCAACGCATGATCATCGTTTCATAAGCATATTTATAGTTCAGTATAGGTCGCACCGTGACCGATATTTGACTTATATTTATAAATATTTATAAATATATTCAATGAACAAATGAAAATCCATGGAAGCAAAGTAAAGAAATACGGCCGAAATATTCCATTTTCAATCTCTTTCGTTACGTATGATTTAGGTATTGTTTTAACATGCAGTGGCCATATTTTTGTACAGCCATCGATAGGTCATAATAAATATGCTAGGAAGAGACTATATTGGTTGCTGCGGCCGCCCTTTTGACTAGTCACTATCATCTGCGGAAAGACGTTATATACCAAGGAAGACGCGTGCCTGTTGGAGTCGCTACCAACAGAACTAGCGGCCGTCCCGACAAGGAATTACGTCTGCAGATCCCGGGAACCACTCCCGAACAATACCATATCAGCATCATTCTAATTTAATTCGCAAAGTTCATTGTGTTCACTTTATTTTATCTTACATCATTTAGTTTTATGTACAGAATGTGTATGATGATGACGAGTATTGTGTAATATTATAAAAAGAAAAAAAGAGAATGGGTCCCACTCCACTTTTGCCGGTAATAAATGTTGATCCGAATTCCAATCCCCAATAAAGAAGCTGTCCTTTCATAGGTTCATTCTTATCATCTTCATCATTTCCTTGCGTCTTGTGGATGTACTATAGATAAAATAGATATAAATGTATATATTAATAAATAGTAAACTACATATAAATTATATATAAATGTACGGTAACTAAAATATAAATATTCAATATAACCCCCATAATATATAAACTAATTAAACAGTTAAAAAATACAATAACCGAATAAATTATAAAGAATTAAATATAAATGGGCAACTAACTGTCCCTTTTCTTCCCGTTTAATTTCCTTCCTGTGTTGTCCGTTCTTTCTTTCCCCTTGATTACATTTACAACTACTACATGTCGGTCTTTTTGGTCTTTATTTTTCTGTTCTCAATCGTGAATAATAGTAAATGCATAAGTATCAACTGACTAAATATAAAGTAATTAAATATAAAGTGAATTAAGTGTAAACTTAATAAAGTATAAACTGAATATATCAATAAACATATAAATATATAAACTATTAAAACTGAATAAATTATCAATAAACCGAATAAATATAAAAGTAATTAAATATAAAGTGAATAAATGGAAACTGAATAAGTTAAACTGAATAAATCATGTAAACTGAATAAATAAAACTGAAAAATATAAATAAAACTAAAACTTTAACACTGAATAACTTGATAGAGTAACCCAATAAATAAAAAAATTGATAATTATTAAACTTAATAAATTTAAGAGAAAATTGAAATACAAAACTTATTAAATAAACTAATCAAAAAAAGGATAGTCGATTTCGGCTATAGGCCGCTAAGAAAATCCAGTCTTAAGGTTTAGTGTTGAGTGCCCAATAGTCTATACGTTCAATACGATAATTGTGACGGAAAAAAAAAAAAAAATTTGAAAATGCTTACAAATTGTCTATTTTTTAGAACTTAGCAGGCATAGTGTTTCTTAAAATAATTTTAGGAGAGAAAAACAAAATAGTATATAGATAGGACGGGCATTAGTCAAAAACAACAAAGTTCACTGACGATAATACCTGCCGTTTCTTAGGTATCCCATCCAAGCACTGACCGGGCCGCAGTGCTTAACCTTCCTTGATCACCGGCTGAATCTTAGGGACTGTGTAAGCCATGAAATCAGTCACTTTCTCACCGAAAAACTAATACTTAAAACTTTTACTCATTTGTGTTTAAAAAAAAAATTGAGGAAGGACAAAAAAAGATAAACAGAAAATTTAATTACAGAAACAATATCACACGAATAATATAGAATCCTGTGGAATCAAAGTAAAACGGGACTGGTTAATTGCAATCGCAGGAGCAAGTGGGGATTTTGCTGAATCGTCGCAATAATCATGACCTTACGCAGGAATCCAGGAACAAGCGAAGCTTGAGCATGGTTCCAGCGGCTCTTCAATTAACACTTGTTCACCGCTCCGGCACAATCTGATAAAACCGGGTACATGAACGAGAATATTCCATTATGTTTACTGAAGGTATGTTTGTACCTTTGTCAAAATATTGGAGTATTGTCATAGCGGCAATTAACTCTAAAGATAGAAATCAAATCAGCCTAGTTGGTAAAATATTGAGGTATACATTGTGAGGCCGAGGGTGAACAAATTTCTGACAAGCTCAAGAGGCTTAAAATGACCATTTGAGGTATTTTAATTTTAATGTGTCAGCCCTTTCCATGAATAGCACACAAGCCCCGTGTTGTGAGAAACACCATTGTATGTGGGCGATCAAATTAAAATGATGGACATGTTCAAATTCGCTTTAAAAACAAAAAAACAAAAACCCAAAACGGGCCGCTACCGACTTGAATAAGCTTTTAATGCGATTGAATGTACTTCGTGCTGATTTCAAAGCATTCTAAGTGATGTGATACATGGTTATCAAGCTGAAGACAAGATAACATACCAAAAGAGGAAGTTTGAATACAGCTTAATAGACCCAGTAATAATACCAAGTTAGTATGGATGAGCGCGTTCTCAGATTGTCGGCGAATTAAGTTTTATTTTTTTATTATCTTGTGGTTCAACCTCAGAACATCAAGTATAAGACGCTTCGGTTTATAAGCTGCGGCATCCTTTGAGCCTTTGAAAACAACGTATAAGCGCGGCTAATATTCCGCCAAAAGGACGGCTACCTTTAAATGTACAAACTCAAAATACATTACATCTTTGTGTATGTGAGAACTTTTAGAAGCTCTCATAGTCTATATGTCAGAATTGTTCACACAGGTTAAGGAATTGGTGCGAAACAAAAAGTGTAGGATACTAGTTGTATCCGGTAAATTGACAGGCCATTAAACAAGCCATACTGTTTATGTCCCCGCTGAACGAAGTTCGGAAGAGGACTAAAAAATGGGCTCCGTCCGTCTGTCCGTCTGTCGTGAGAAAAATGTTAACCGTGGAATGTGTTGATTAAAATTGTTAACCCTGTATGCTGATCTTTGAAAACCTTATCGGGCACCACAAAATCCTTAGCAATCATGGAATTGCATCATCGGCATGCATCGTTTCTGCGATGTGAAAGTGGGCTGATATAAGACGCGTTTTGGCTATGCAAATGAGCTAATTAAAGATGCATAATTAATGTACACTGAAAACAGGTACGTTAGATATGCAAAATGAGATTCTGCCCACATGAAGTATCATCATGTCATGCATTGTTTTGACACCTTGAAAGTGCATGATATATATGGGCTTAGTATGCCAAATAGCTAATTGAACTTATGCGCCAATTATTTTCGCTGAAACGGTACATGAGATGTGCAAAATTCCTTGAATACATGAAAGGCTCTGCCATAATACTTTGTGTGAACATGATCATGTTCCGGTTAGGTGATGTGCGCTTTGGGTATGAAAAGGAGTTAATTAAATATGCGCAATAATGTTTCGCTGAAACGATACATCAGATGTGCAAACATTCTTCGTACACGAAGGCTGATGCCATACATTATTTGTGTGAACATGAGATTAGCAGTTGTAGTTATGCCAATGTCATACATATTTCATGAAACACTATTGATGACTCAATATATTTTTTAGGGTGAATTAGTTTTAGAGTTTTGTGAGTTATTCTTAGTTTTAGTATAAGTTATTTTGGCGAATTATGGGTGGAGTTCATCGATTAAGTTTTGTAGAGTTATTTTTGTTTTATTTATTGATGTGATGGATGAAGTTCTTGGACGAGTTATGTTTTCATTAGCCAAAATTTATTAGTTGATGCAGATTAAGTTGCTCACATCCAAATGATCGCCGCCGAATTCGGCGCGGAGACATATTTTACGCATTGGGTAAAGCACGAGTTCGAACCTTGTTGTAATTGCAAAATAATAGTTAACGTGGACTTCACGTTTTCCTCTCACAGCGACCATTGCACATACCCTGATGAATATGAGGATCATAGTGCTTTGTATGATGCCATCACAGCCCACGAACAAAACCATAGTGAAGCCCATGAAAGCCAAAAACGAGACCCAACTTGGCCGTAATAGCTGCTAATATCAAACCACCCTCACTATAGCTCTCAATGTGGTAAATGAATCCAACTCCCTAAATAGCATGTACTATCAAATACACCCTCACTCATTAGCTCGTAGGCTGAGTACATGATCATAACTCCGTAAATGCTGACTATCAAATACACCTCACTATTATTTATTTTTTTTTTTTTTTTTTTTTTTTTTTTTTTTTTTTTTTTTTTTTTTTTTCGTTTTTTTTTTTTTTTTTTTTTTTTTTTTTTTTTTTTTTTTTTTTTTATTTTTTGATGTCAGGTGAGTACATGAGCTCAACTCCTCTAATGCTGTACTATGTCAAATACACTCTCCACTATTAGCTCTCAGGTGAGTACATGAATCTAACTCCTCAATGCTGTACTTGGAATATAACATCACTATATAGCTTTCAGATGCGTACTGCATGAATCTAACTCTCAATGCTGTACTATCCAGCAACACCCTCACTATTAGCTCTCAGAACGTGAGTAAAGGAATCTAACCTAATGCTTCTACTATCAAATACACCACCACTATTAGCTCTCCAGGTTGAGCTACATGATCCGAACCCTCAATGACCTGTACTTCGCGAAAACATATACCCTCCGTATATAGCCTCTCAGATGAGTAACGAATGATTCTAACTCCTCATTGCTGTACTATCAAATACACCCTCACTATAGCCTCTCAGTGAGTACTAATTCGAATCTAACTCAGAAATGACGCTACGTCCAACATGCCCTTCACTGCCAGGTGTGTGTTGTGTGTGACATGAGAATGTGTTTGGTTCAAAATATTGAATGCACCCAAGTACACATGAAGAAGTATTTGTGTTTTTCTTTTGAACTTAACTGCAGTTACCACTTAATACACAATCAGCAATATTGTATTTTTTAAAACATTTAACAATACTTGGAGTAAACGATGGATACAATTGGTATCTTAATTTTGCTTGCTTAGAGTGTGTGTGTGACCTTCCTATTCAAACAAGAGATGAATACCACTTTTTGTTTTATATGCATTAAGTAGAAGTGTTGAAATTGCTAGAAGCATGAGTTACACTGCGTTTTCTAATGGTAAAAGTCAATGTTTGAGTAATCTTTAGGCTGGCAATGTTAGATTCGCACAATCTTTACTTCTTTAGAGTAGTAATATTTAAGTTAGAGATAAAATGCCGCTACATACTTTGGACATGGCAGAAAAGTATCGAAAGTGCTCCAAAATACAATATTTTCGTTACCTCATTGTGTTAATGTTGACCTGCTATCTAGGTCATGTAATATTCTCTCCCAACAAAAGTCCATTTATGTGAGCTGCGCACTCTGCGAGAGAGATAAAAGTGCTTATCATCATTTCCACTCAAATTGCTTTGGAATTAATACTGCAACCCCCAATGTGTTTACAGTATGCCAATCACTTTAATCCTCATTATTCTTATGCCTTAAAATGTTTTTGAATAAAGTGAGGTTTTGCTGTGATTTTTGTTTATAGGCATGTATTAAGATGAAGGTACTGATATTATAAGATCATTATGCCATGAATAAGAATTCCTCAGCTTTAGAGGTCATCAAGGTAAGGAGCAAATGAAGGCACTTTATTAAGAATTTCCTACTCTTTCAATGAATAAAAATATATAGATTGGTTTTATCTGCATTTTTTTTTTCGGTCCTGTGGCATTATATACTAAACATGCATAAAGATTGCGGCATGGAATCGCAATGGGAGAGTCTTATATTTTGCTTTGCGGGTAGGGCACAGGGCAGTGCCCACAGCTGTTTGACCCCATGGAAATAGTACTCTTTATTTTTAGACAATTTTAAGCAGTGGCCGACACAATTTTGAAACTGTTTTAAGTAGAGATATGCAAGAGCCATTATCTCTGCCAAAAAATGAAGAAAAATCCATTGCGGGAAATCTTACATATAGGCCGCAAAGTCACAATTTGTATGAGTATAGCCGCATCTATAGGCCCCCATCTCCATAGAGCAGACGTGATAAACTAGATTAAAAAAAAAATCTTTTTTGCCCGCATGAAAGTTAGTAAATTTATATTTACACAGGATAAAGTCAATCATACAAATAATCGAATAGGTTGTCAGAAGTGTGTCGCCCGGGTATTTTTGGTTTGATTCCGTATTATTACTAGGACTTTCAACAGCTGTGATGGCCATGGCGGGTGGGGCGGAAGCCACCCCCCTGAGGATTCAAAAAAAAAAAAAAAAATTCATCGACAAAAAGGGGTTTTAAGCCAATAAATTGCCATAACAATAAATGTCTTTTTTCAACCAATTATGAGTTAATCTTATAATGGCTCCGTCCCCTATGATTTACCCTGGCACAACCCTGTGGGTAGGGTATGTGCCTGACTGTTTTGGAAACTACATGAACATATGCCAAAAGGAACCCATTTGCAGCCCTTCCTTATACTAAAATTTGTGAACCACCTGATATACTTTGACATTAAATTTGGCTTATACTAACTGCATTTTGCCTAACCATTGCACATTCTAGTGAGTCATGAATGTTCCCATATCAGGGCTGGACAAAAGGACATGGCTCTACAGAGGCTAGTACAAACTGTGCTTAGGGTAAGAGACGGATGAGGCTCGTGAACCCCCCAAAGCCTGCAGAAGCTGAAAGACAACGACGATTAAATGTTTTACGAGGCCCGGATACTCACCCGCGGTTTTGCACGATCACCTTGCTTGATGACCCGGCCATCAACAACCGACTCCACCAAGTTTCATGTCCATATACCAAAGTTTACCCCTATTTGACCCTTTCGTTTGACCTTGAATGACCCTGATGAACTTGTCCACTAATCAATACAAACTGTCTTCGTCTGGTCAAGGGCACCCACCCACCAAGTTCTGGAAGCGCACCCGGTCTCTGAGAAATAGACACGTCAGACAGACAGGACAACCCGCCAACACCCGTATTAATATATAGATGAGTCATCTTTATTATTTTCTTAACATTATTTTTCACACATGTGGTTAGCATATATTCTTTTATTCCAGTATTGACCAATGGAAAATTTTCACAAAAAATATACAAAGAACCTCTATACAAATATCAAGAAAAAGATCAAATACACCAGAGCGGCTGCGAAATAATACTGGCCACACATCCTACCCCCATTCACTATGAAACTGCTCGATGCGAAGTGTTATGAGCGGACATGGAATAGGTTTTGACTTCAGTGGGTAGACATCATGGTAAGTCATATCAAATCACTATCTTTTTCACATTCAACCGTGACCTTCGTCCAGGTAATCCGTGAATGTGTCAGGAGGCTTGTGGGCCAGCGTCAACAACAAAGACTGAGTTTCCTGCCGCAACAGAAACCCAGAGCGCCGCGCCCCGCATCCCAGCCAATGCCAAAACAAGCCCTACGCAATAATTCATACTCATAATGTGACACCAAGCTAGTGGCCTACCTATATAGTATCGCAACAACAACCGGCCTATAGCCGATCAGCCAGCCCGATCAACTAAGCCATGCCAGTATCATAGGGGGACCATTGAGCTTCCATAACATCAGGGACTGGGTGATCAAGACTTGGACTAGCGACTAAGATGAGATGTGTAACTGGCTGCAGTAGTGGTGGAACGGGAACGGAAGCTGGGGATAAGGACGATGATGGTGATAATGTGACTGTAGGTGGGGGCAGTATGAACAGGGAGAACTAGAAAATAATGCCCTCCAAAGTATGACTTAAACAAATGACTTGTATACCTTAGAACATTTTTACACATAGTTTCCACAATAATATATGTTAGTGAAGATACCTTGATGCTCTTGCATGTCATACAAAAGCGATATGTTTAGCCAGGAGAAGATCTAGCTGAGGTTCCAAACAGCATGTGATTTAGCACACAGACACATTGAATATCTATCTGCATCCGGGACATCCCTACTTCACTGTACATGTCCGGGCGAAAAAGCGTAGTTTCTTGACTTCATTAAGACATATTTCGAACCTGGCCATCGAATTATTCAGACGCAAGTTATTTTACATATATGTTCCCAACACTTTATCAGTTCTAATTTACTTCTATTGCGGTGCAAGAAAAAGGTATTTGCATTATAAACGTAGGTAGCAATTGCACTATACTCTGTTCGATTTCAAGTTTTGGGGGGACGCTCACTTGTGGGCGTTAGGCTTTGCCACCCTAGAAAGCATGCAGCACCTTGGAATATGACAGTATTTAGCCAATGCTAGAGTGAATGCAGAGTTGTCGTCATGCACGGCACCCTCAACCTATGGAGATCGAAACAAAGTAAAGTGCCGATATTGCCCAGGTCGTGCTTCGTACGCGACTTTTTGCAATGGCACTATGCCACTAAGTGTGGCATTTTCGTCGCCAGGCCATAATCAATTGTGTGAATTAGGCAAAATCTCTTATTTTTGCTGCGGTATTCTGGATCTTATCTCAATTATCCATCTCAATCTTCTTTCTCTCTCTTCATCCGTAACTGGCAACTTATGATTTGAATCTACAGGTCCACAAGGAAATGACACACAGGTCATCTATCAGTATCAGCACCAAGCACCAAACCCAAGCGCGGGAGGTAAGCTACCAGACAAACTCATATATGTTGCAGACACCTAGGCAATAATGACACGCGCTAACATCAAGCACTGGCGTCGGAGGGTCACTCTGGTAAAGGTCCATGCGGAAGAGTGACCCATGGCCAGCTTAGGGTATGCTAGGCGGAATACGGAATCACAAAAGATACTGTATTGCACATAGTGTCAGGGTAAGGTTGTTGGCTGTGCTTCGGTGTTATTGCTGTGATGATAGCGTGTGTGTGTGTGTGTCTGTTGAGTGTAACGTGCGTCGTGTCTGTCGAAGTACGTGTGTGTGTCTGTGAGGCTGTGTGTATGTGAGTGCATGCATGCAACACATGAATTGCCGCACACATGCTGTGAATTGACTTGGAACAAGTGGCTGCTGTGTGTGTGTTTGATCGTATATTTGTATGCTGCCCCGTATAGTAGTGTATACATGCAGGTTCTAGGCTGTGCCTGACCAAAGACCTGACACAAAAGATAATACGCAAAGCGTATTTCTATCTAAACCATTTAGGTGGTCTTTTGGTGTCCTGAAAATATAGGAAAAACAAAGCTGTAGGTGTGTTGGGGGAGAGAGCGGAAAGTGAAAATCAATTGAGGCGAAAAAGCGGCCAAAATCCTTCATTTAGTGTGTCTGTTCAATTTGCTTAAAAAAACAATTTACAATAAAAACTTGGTACCAAGACAAATTAAGTATATGCCATGTAGGTCTATACAAAGCGTTTACCATCCATTCGCTATAGAAAACTCACATCTTTTATATTTGCTCAATTTTATTTTTAAATTAGTGCTTTATTGCATTGGAATCAGATTTAGGCAAGAAGTATGCTTAGATGACCCTTTTTTAACTTATATATTTCACAGATTATAGACCCCGGACTCGTCTACTGCACTCTTAACAACAGCAAATTTGTCATGTGGCCAGACGAAAACACCAAACAAAATGGCGGCCGTAGTGGTTGGAAAGGATGGCAGCCAGAAGAAGGAATGGAAGGAACAGTCGTCCACTCTTGGATACCATGTCATCGAGAACAGATAAGAAGATCACACATTGATAAGACCATCTTACTGGTGCAAATAGAGAATAAGTATGTGCCAATCAATGAGCTGGGAGTGCTTGATCTTGGTGCTGAGGTGTAGTACTGAGTGTTTCAGGGGCAGAGATCAATTGGGACTAAAACAGTTGTGGCTTGTTGCACGAATTCATTGACTTGCAATGTACACGGCCATTTTCTTACTCACGTGGTAACCTATATGGCAGCTACACCGTGTCTACCACGGCAGCTACTGTACAGTACACACCAAGCAAGTTGCGATGCAGTAGCTGCAAGATAGGACTTCCAAAGTACACAGTTATTAGGCATACAGTGAAGTGTCTACTCTGCGGTGCCTACCCTAATGGCTACCTTGTAGTTGCCCACTAGGTGGAGAGAAGGTGGTGTAGACATTACTGGAGTAGACATACATTTACCACGTAGCTACCTCGCGGTTACTACAACGCCATTTTGATAGTGGACGAAATGAGGGCGCTATACACTTGGTCTCTGTTTAGCATTTTTTGTTTTTAGGAAAATTATTACGAAATTCAAATCGGGCATCATCAAGAAGCCCCATATTCACACACTTTTAATAAAAAATGCAAATATATGCCAAGAAATAACTAAAAAACAAAATTGGCCATGAGAAGTAGGCGCGCTGAGAGCCGGTGTAACCACGTAGCTACTCCGCGACGGGGCAGACAGCTGCTGTGTGTACAATATCCGTCTATGCGGCAAAAATACATGGAATCCTGGCTGGCGAGTGTACATCTAGTGGGTAGGGAATCTGTGTCTGCGTCTAGTGGGTAGGTAATCCGTGTCTACTTAGTGGTAGCTGCGCGGTAACTACCATGAAGAAATTGGCCGTGTAGTTGGGGGTCTATATATGATTATCACATAAGCACAAAGTCTGGAAGGAAAGTTACGCGGTGTGTTGGTGTATGTGCAGTACCCGATGGCATATACTTAATGTGGGGAACAGCTATTAAAGGGGCATTTCATGATCCACAGCCTCGTCCCCCGACTTGTCAAAAAGTTGATTTCTGTATCTTCTGGACCGTTGGCCGTAGTATAGGACACTTGGTCAACTTGGCCTGACCTGTCCTCCAGAACAACCCAAGTATGTAGAAAATGCAAAAGAATCGCCTGCAGAAATATCTGAAATGTTCATGTAAACCAGGTGCGTGTATTGTATTCTCTGCTTACTTTGATGATCTGAAAGACAAAAGTCCATTCAACATAAACTTGCCTTCCGTGAAAGGACCTTATTGTATGCATGCCTAATTTGACATGCAAATTCGATTGTCTCTGCAAGAAATTCAAAATTTTGTAATGAGAGAAATTACAGCACAGTGGGTTATGGGATACGGTGATCCAAAAATTTTGTTCATAACAACAAAATCAAAATCAACTGAAATTTTGGGTGGGAGTAAGCTTTTTCATAAGGATATCTAGTGAACCTAAAATCAGAAGATGATAGAATCATGAAATGCACCTTTATTTAGGGTGAGCGCCGTTGAGGGGATGTATGCACGTAAGACTTTGATTTGAAATAACATGACAAGTACTTAATGTTAAAGTGTAGAACATTGGAAGGATTTAGGTAGGACGCTACTGTGCCAAATTAACTGTTTGCTGAATTTGAAATCCAAAGTGATTGCCATAGGGCATCACATTGTGCAAGGCTCAATTCAGTCAAGCTAACATCATGATAGGGGTGCAGGCTTATGACCAGCCAGTGGTGACCAAGTGCATGTTGGCTTGGATAACATTGGTTCATATGAATCATTTTATTGACATGAGGAATTAGCCTATCACAAGGGGATTAAAGGAGATTTTGACCACCGCTTATAATCCTGTAGCGTAAGTTGTGACAATCGTTCCAGAGCAGAGCTTTTCATTATTTTGAGGACTGATTACCATAGCAGTATCGATTTATTCCATAAAAGTTATCAAGGATTGAAATTGTAAACCTGGCACAGCAATTCTTTTTTGGTCTAGCCAACCTTATGATACAGTGGTCTGGGGTTCGATTTCCACTCCTGATACTTTAAAATTATAATATTTTTCATTATTTTTTCAAGTAAGAGGGAAAAATTCATAGAGGGAAAAATTTAAAGCCCCCATATAGATAAGAAAACCCAATTGCTGCCCTTTGAGAATTAGAGAGTAAAATGCACAATTTTCTTGATTATGGGAATATCCAATACAGTTTTGCTAGAGACATTGAAAGGTCTTGGGAATGGGATATGTGGAAAATAGGAATCTGCAGGTTTTTATCCAGCACTTAAGTTAAGAGCAGTTGTTTCAAGGATTTTAAATCAGTCAAACATTACATCCTTATGAAATTGGGAGAGCTGCATCTAAGTGGGGCATTGCAATCCAGAAAAAAATCTTTCAAGCCATTTGAATTCTGTCAGACATCTGTGTTCCATGTGAAATTGGAGATAAAATTCCAAGATTTTTCTAATACAAAAACTATAATAATATTTTGAAGTGTTTTTAACCTGATTTGACATGCTGCTGTGCCCATTTAATTCAGCTCTCAAAATATTTAAAGAAACGGTTTGGTGGCCACGTTTAATACCAAAGCATGTTACAGCAGTATAATTTGCCACATATTGTGTAAGAGGCTTTGGATGTTCTGGAAGGTGTATACCTAACTATGACAACATTATTTAAGACTTTCAAAAGACCAACATGCACAAGCTGTGAAAAATGATTTAAAATAATACGACTAATGTAGGAAGACACTATAGTGCGTGTCTCTACCTCCATGCAGGGACGTCAGGGCGAGATTTGTTGGTCGCAAGAGGAAAAGCCGTGAAATCGCTCGTGTGGACTTGAAGCGACAGTGCTTTTAAGTGCCGCACAAAAAAGAAACGGCACTTCTTGACGCGAGCGTTAAATCTTATACATACACATGCACAGCGGTAGAGACCAGACTTATAGGGGAGCGGTTTGGACTGCAACATTGTCGACAACCCTCCCATCGGAGTTACAACAAAATGCAAACCAATTCTTTAGAAAGATGTAATAAATAATTTTAAAAATGATGTTGTGGTCAAAAAACTTTGGGGAGTGGTGTTTTTGGGTAAAAAAATCACGTATTTGAGCTTAAAATCAATAACAAAAAGGATACCATAAAAATAAGAGTGTAATATTTTTACCTTAAAAATAAAAAAAAATAATAATTTGTCACTAACTTGCAGCCCAAATTTATTTTTCGCGATAAAATTATCCTGCCACCAAATACTTCTCAAAACAAACATCATTTTCTTCAATCTTATATAGTTATCTTCAAAAATAAAAGGTTGGTGGTGTTTTGTTGTACGGTGGGGGGGCGGTAACTCGAAAACTAGAGCACTTTTCAAGGCTCGGCCGCTCCGCTAATTGAAACAGCCAACCACAGGTTTTTCAAGGTCACACGTTGAATTTTGAATGGATATGAAGCTGTGATTACAACAGGAATGAGCACCCTTTTAGAGGGTATATATGAATGACGGTAACCATTGCACAGCTAAAGGCACATTCTTAAAGAGCTGATTAATTGCATTAGTGGTTTGGAAAGTAATCCAACCAAATAATTTTAAAAAGTTGCTTTTGTGTGATCTTCTTTCCTTCCTGATGTCCCTTGATTAAATTGCTTGTGGTTTAATCTTCCCTGTACCAAATTCATGTGAAATTTTTGCAAATGCAATATTAAAAAAAGCTGAACCAGGTGTTCTGCCTTAGTTGAACTTTTTGAACTTGCTAGTGGAAGCATGAAACAAAGGCCAGGTGAAATTGAAGACTTCAAAATTAGGTGTTTAAAGGTCTGTTCATACTTCACTGCATTGCAGTGCAGTGCTGCAATGCAGCCTACCAAAATTGTCACTGCAATCACTTGCAGTATTGCAACGCAATGCAGTACTGCAACGAAGTTAAAATTATTTTAACTGGCGATGCAGCAAGATGCAGTGGGGTGCAGTCAGTGTTGCAGTATGCCAAATTTCCGCAACGTTTACTGCAACGTACTGCAACCCGTGACCTGCAGTGACCTGGGTTGACCTGCAGTAAATCGATTAGGAGTGCAGCGGAGTGACGGAACATTGCAAAGTAAATACTGCACAGCAATGCAGTGCAGTGGAAAAGTGGAAGTATGAAACGGCCTTAATAATGAGTGAATTCTCGCCATTTTTGTGTCGCCTGCCTTAAGGCAGGAAGACACATAGGGATCACTTCGTCCACTGTTGTTGTTGATGTCTGTTGTTGTCTGTTGTCATGAAAAAGGGTTAACATTTGCCTGTATTATCAACATACTTTGATGGATTTAAACCAAGCTTGGATCACAGGTGCAACATGGCATCCCCCATTTGTTAATGAGGTCAAAGGTCACATACCAAGGTCTAAGGTCATATGAGGTCAAGTTGTAAAATAGGTTGAAAATGTAAAATTGACCTCATTTGAAAAGTTGAAGGAAGTTCAATTGGAACCAAACTTGGTTTATGGAGTTTACATGCAAACCCTCATTTATTTATGAGGTCAAAGGTCACATATCAAGGTCAAAAGTCATGTGAGGCCTATCATTCACAAACCACGACGGCAGGCGACACAAGCGGTCCGAGGAGCGATGTATTTTTTAGTTTTAGGGAGGGATATGCTCCAATCCTTGTATGATTTCTGCCTATGATCTGTGGTAGAGCACCTTGAACAAGGCTATCCTGATGTCAGCTGACAACAGTTAACATTTTTGATATGAAAGAATGAAGGAGTTTCAGTAAATGTGTGGTAGAATTCTTGAGGTGGAACTGACATCATAAACTTACCAAAGGGGAAAACACCTTATATCTCTCAGCTACACATGCGCACAATGTGTCGATCATAGAAACAAGCAGGGGAAGCAGTTGGCAGAAATGTCCCATCTCCTTGCTGTAGGACATGTAGGTCTATTAATCAAAATATTTTTTGGGTTAACAGAGGCAGTTGAAATGTAAAGATGAATAATAAACTGAGAATGTTACATTTTCAAGTACAATTGAAACCTCATTGAAGGAAGGGCTCAACTCTATACTGTTTTACAGTGACAATAAGAAGTACAGTACCATTGTTTATAATGAGAATACTTTTCTCTACGTCACTGGAGCTGAGTGAATTGGGCAATTCTTTCAGTAAGGTATTTAACACATTCCCTGGAGTCATGCTAGGCAAATTTCTGGTGGGGTAGGACATGCCATCCTAACAGCAACAGACTGAATTCAAATCGGCATCAACATCCGACGCAACTCGAGTGCTAGTCCTTTCAAAGACTTAACGGTAGGAGGGCGCTATTA
Organism: Ophioderma brevispina; assembly: GCA_023653785.1. Lineage (NCBI taxonomy): Eukaryota > Metazoa > Echinodermata > Ophiuroidea > Amphilepidida > Ophiodermatidae > Ophioderma > Ophioderma brevispina. The sequence continues at coordinate 21,371 of JAMKCH010003867.1, forward strand.
CGTGTATCGGACGGTTACACTCAGACTTGACTGAAGTCTAGGCCTGGTCACGAATATTTAAATCTAGGAAGTGACTATTCGCCAGACTAGTCCGGCGAATTACTGTTGTGAAATCTATTTACCGGACAAACTTATGCGGGCGCTATCACAATAGTATTATCGGTTTATTCCATAAAGCTTATGTAGGATTAAAATCAATCACCACCCACATCCTCCCTCGCTAGTGTAGTGGATAAGAGCATCGATTTATAATGCAGGTATCACAGGTTCGAATCCAACCATGGCCTTTTTCAAATAAATGTATTTCAATATTATTTTAGAGTAAAGAGAAATATTACTAAGTCCAGTAGTTTGTCCGGTAAATAGATTTCACAACAGTAATTCGCCAGACTAGTCCGGCGAATAGCGTTTGCCTTGAATCTAAATGACCGTTATTGGAAATTACACTATTTTGCAGCGGGGTTAATCCACTAACCCCAATGGATTTTGAAGTCAATAATTTATTCCTTAATTATCATGATATTACTAAGATGTATTGAACTAGGGTTTAAGAGGAGATTTTGTAACGAAACTGAGACAGCGACTGCCATAGTAAATGCACGTAGCAGTTTCCCAAATTACCGTTTGGAAATCCCCAATGCCCGAATCGAGCAGGTCATGTCCTACTCCCCCCCGGCAAATTTCTTGGGCTTCGCAAACCAATAATTTTAGCGGTAAAAATTGGCCTGTTGTGACATGCAGCCAGCACAATTTTGTGGGCAGACCAGACGACATAGGGTTAGTTTCATTGAAAAATAGCTTAGAGGTGAGACATTATGTCTAGAAATCAAGGGCAGGTTCCAGCCAAAATTGCCTATGTCTCCCTAGCTATTAGCAGTGGTTCAGCTTCACTGTGCTAAAGCAATGAAACCGCTGAAGCAAATCTGGGCCCAAAAAAGTCCAGGGAAAGTGTTTATTTTTAAAATGACCACTTTAAACAATGCACAAAAATATATATAAACATATCAACAGTTAAACATTTATATTTGTGTACATGTTAACAACTTGAGTATCTGGGCACATTTGCCTTCCAAATGAATACCTGTGAAACTTGCCAAATGGCACTTAATGACTTCAGGCCACATTGGCTAGTGGGGCAAATATAGATAGTAGTATACCATACCATTTTTCGTTGCTGTCCACATCTTGTATAACTGTAATACCCATCCTACCCTTTTATGGTAAGGAATTCTATATAATGGCAGAAAATTAATTTGTCCACAGGGCTGATTGAATGGATTATTTAAAATGAAAATCACAAAGTTGATGCAGTTAGAACATGAACATTAATAATTAAGTTTAAAAGTTTGTCATGCTGCCAGGGATGTATGGTATGTTATCCATAAAAAAGTAAAGATGTGTATTGAAGCTCTAATTACTTGTGCCCATCCCTCTGTCTTTGGTGTTGGGGCCAGACTCCTCTGGTGTAAATTGCTGTGGGGGTTTGCCACTCTTCCCGCACAGTGAGTCTGTCTTTACCTTCCCAGCATATAGTGTTACCCATTCATACTCATGGGTAGAGAGAGGTGAGGTGATGTCTTGCCCAAGGACGCAATATCCTGGCCCCAACAGGGTTCGAACCTGTGACCCTCTGATCACGAGTCAGTTGCTGTATCCACCACACCACATATGCCTCAAAAGGTATATTTCCATACCTTTGTTAAGACAATGCCTCAAAAGTTTTCAGTAATTTTGAAGGATTAAGGAAGGTGACATGAGCCAACAATTAATACGTACTGACCCGAGTATAGTCCCACCCTTTTTTAAGCTGAAAATACCATGAAATTTGGGGGTGGGATAATGCCCAAATCTTGCCCGAAGCCGGAGTCGAAAATGTCTTGGCCTACTCGCCACATACAGTATGCAGCCACTTCATGACTTCCGAATTTTGAAGACTAAGAATGTTGAAAAAATGCCGTTTTTCGATAGTACGTAGTTTCCACCCTCATTCTGAAGTAGATTTCATCTTTGTCATGTAACTATGACGACTATAATGTAAACTTTAGTGATTCTTTTAGCAAAAAAAACCCGAAATAGTCGCGAAAAACTGAACCAATTTGCCATCAGTGTATAGGCAGCAGCCATTTTGATTTGCTGCCCTCATTATGGCGCCCTCTGACCCTACACATGACCTTGTTCAAAATATTCTTTTCGTTTCAGAAAACAAATCCACCAAAAAAACTATTTTATTAGTGAATTTATGAAACTGAATAATTTTTATTGACATGTTATTTTTTTATACTGAAATATGGAAAGAGTGAAAAAATATTGTAGAATAACGTCTGAGTGAAGTAGAAAGCCTTGAGAGTGTTGAACCAGAAACAGTGACTGTCTTCTGCTGAATCTCCACACTTTGCCGTGTTCTACTCTTAAATGTATGTTTTTCACAAACTTTAATGGTTCCAGACGTCATTAGAGACATTCTTGAGATGGAATATAAGATTTAAATATGGAATTTCGTATTGGAAAATGCATATCATTTGAATTCAAGGCTAAAAGGTTTGTTGTTTGAAGAAAATAGGTTTCCGAATTTTGCAGTCAGTGTAGGCCAATTTTTTGGCATGGGATAATAAACGGATCTTTAGAATTTTCTGAAATTTTCCTAAAACTTAGGGGTGGGATTTTACTCGAGCATGGGACTATAATCGGGTCAGTACGGTAATAGCAAATTGGTGGGCTTGGTTGATTTAAGAAAGGTACATGCTTAAGTGTGCACCTGTTGCATACATCTGAAGCTGGAGTGTGATGAGAATGACATACAATGAATTTCCATACTGAAGCTTCAAGTCAAACGGTGTTTCCACAGAACAATCCGATAGACCAGAAATTTTGTAACCCGGAATTAAATACCGCGCTAATGCTTACCCGGCATGTTTTCACAGAAAGCGTATAATAAGTTAGTATCCGATCTACACCAACATTTGGTTGTAACCGGATGTCTGAAAAGTTAGCTCAGTGCATTGTGGGTAGATAAACATCCATCATGGCGGCTGGTACGATTTGCCTTGCCGGTCAGTGCATTCAATTGTGTAAAATTTAACTCAATATTGTGGTGAAATCAAGCACTCCTCAGTAGGAAAAGTCATGTCCGATCATGACACTGGTGATTGGCCTTGGACAATACTTCCGGGTCATACCACGACCTCACATCAGCTGTATCGGATTATTGAACCCGGCATGTTTCCACAGCGCTTAAACGGGAACTAACCCGGAAAGAACTACCTCAGGCGACGGGTACGATAATCAGATTTTTTGTGGCTATCAGATTATGAAAAATCTGATTCTGGTGTTTCGACACGCGTGTCTATACCCAGAATTTTGAGTTCTGTGGAAACACGCCGATTGACTTGGCAAGTTTTGCTTGTGTTTTTGTGTCGCCTACTGCAAGCAGAACGGCACATAGGGATACTTTGGATTATGTATATTCTATGAGTGTGGTAAAAATGTTAACCACCCTGTATTTATTGCTTATACTCTTTACCCATTGATCAGTTAACTTCATACTTGGTCAAAAGAACCACTGGCCCAAGACTCGTACACAGATTGACCTCTGATGACCCATGTGAACTTTGAATTGGATCCCATTCACGAACCAATGTGGCAGACGACACGCGTTCTGGGAACGCTGTATTTTTAATGTTGATGTTTAAACGAACTAAACTGGTGAAGATGTGGGTCAGCAATTCCTTTAAGTGGTATATTACAAGCGTATTATATCTGAATGGTTTGTTTGTGTGTGATACGTAGTACACATCTCTTCTCAAATTGTTCACTACTGATTAGTCAAAACAAAAACACAAGTTTGTTTCCAGTAGGCTACATGCATTTGGATTTTGGAGCCATTAACTGCATTTAGTTTTTCATTTGAATTCAGTAAATTGGGGTTTTTAGAAAATACAGGTGATCTCAAATTATTTTTTAAAATTAGTAATTGTACCATAAAACATGGGTTGTAACTGATGTCATTTAATATGATTTGAGGCATTCTTTGGGAAAATCCTTTTGAAAAAAAATAAAAAACATTTTGCATTTTGGTTATGTGGCTACAAACTGAAAACCAACTTTTGTTTTGCTTCATGTGTAATATATTGCAGAATTAGTTTTTGAATTAACAAAAAATGGAAATGTTGCGGTGTTGGCTCAGGTTGAGTAACATTTTTGAATGCAAAAGTCCACACAAAATGCCGTCTGCAAATGCCATCTGCAGATATTTCAATATGCCTTGATGTGAGAGTTAAAAACATTATTTTGTAAACCCTAAAGAGTACTGTGAAAAATTAATATTGGTCTACTAAGACTGCGTACATTTTGCTTATAACATCCAAACTAAACATCCTTTAGCCCTGAGATGTCACAGGGTAAATGAGAGAAATAGTAGCTTTCTTCTGACACCAAAATTTTGACCACTTCGGTAAAATCTGGGGTTCTGGGGACGAGGCTATTAGCAATTGGGCCATGGACCTTTAAAGACATGCAGCATTTCCATTTGAAGTGAAGGCCATGCGTGTAGCCAGGATCCCACACGCCGGGGTGCAGATGATGGGGACGATCAAAACCAGGGGCTGCTTATAGGCCCCTGGTGTGGTCCAAGTACAAAGCACCTGTAAACATTTTTTGTTGCAATTTGAGCCTTATTTCGATACCCTCGACCTCTGGTGTGTGTGAACTCCCTCCGCACCCCTCTGGCTATTTGCACGAAGGCTGTTTCATGCATCGGTCAATCTAGCATTGTAATCTTGAATATATGCCTATGTATATTAATGACAGAGATTCAAACCAATTTTAAGCTGGTTAGCTCTACGTACCTGTTTAATGGATGTTTATCTTGGAAACCTCCAGCAATCAGCAGTTGCTCGTATGAAATCAACTATAGTGCTTTTACATTCCTCGAGTCAGTGACGTCAGGGTATTATACAGTGATCACAGCAAGAAAGCGCGGGCATTATTTCAAAGCGCTGGCATATCCACGCGCGCGTATAAAGGCAAAAATGCACACGCAAAACATCTGTCTGAACGCGCTGATGTCACTGACTCGAGGAAGATAAATGGATTATAGTTGATGTGGTGTATATATGTATGTGTTAAACTCATCTAGACAAACTAAGGACGGGCTTACAACTAAAAGTGTCTATGATTCACTGCTGAAACCAGGGGAGGGCGGCCAAGAATCCCAATTTTTAGACGTCGCCATTGGTTTACACGAAAAAAGCAAAATTCTTGACGAGAAACTAGTGCTTTTTTCTTAGTTTATCCTCTTCGTTACGTCTCCTGGAGTTTACGTATGCCAGAGCTATGTTATGCAAGTGTTGTCTATCTATCTATCTATCTATCTGTCTGTCTGTCGTCTGTCTGTCTGTCGGTATGATCTGTCTGTCTGTGAACAATTTGCCATAATGCATCTTGTTGCCAAACGCTGGGGCCGATTGGAGCGAAAAATCGGTCAGAATAATCATGGACCCCAATGGCCCATTTGGGGTGTTCCCAGATTGGGTCAAAGGTCATGGGGGAAGGTTAAAGGGGCAATTCTTGAAAATCTATAAATTCCTCTTTGTGCCACAAATCAATTTTTATATCACTAGACTTGGTTGAAAGAACCGCTGACCCAAGGGCCATAGGGGTGTTCACAGATTGGGTCAAAGGTCATGTGGGCCAATTAAAGGGGCCATTCACTGAAATCTTAAATTCCTTCTTGGCCACAAAGCAATTTTATAATCCCCCACTAGACTTGGTTAGAAGAACCGCTGACCCAAGGTCCATATGGGGTGTTCACAGATTTGCGAGTCAAAGGTCAACGTGGGCCAGATTAAAGGGGCATTCTTGAAAATCTGTAAATGCCTTAGGGGCCACAGATCAATTCTATAATCATTAGACTTGGTTAGAAGAAACTCTGACCCAAGGTCCATATGGGGTTGTCACAGATTGGTCAAAGGTCCACATGGGGGCAAGTAAAGGGGCATCTTTTAAAATCTATAAATGCCTTTTGGTGCCACAAATCAATTGTTTAATCACTAGACTTGGTCAGATGAACCGCTGAACCCAGGCCCATATTGGGGTGTTCGGCAGATGTGGGTCAAAGGTCACATGGGGCCGATTAAAGGGGCATTCTTTGAAAATCTATAAATTCCTATTGTGCCACAAATCAATTGTTATAATCACAGACTTGGTTAGAAGAACCGCTGACCCAAGGTCCATATGGGGGTTCCACAGATTTGGGTCAAAAAGGTCAACACCAATTAAAGGGGCATTCTTGAAAATCTATAAATTCTCTTGTGCCACAAATCAATTGCTATAATCACCAAATGTGCTCAGAAGGAATACCGACTCAAGTCCCCATATGTGGAGGTGTTCACAGATTTGGGTCAAAAATCACATTAGCTGATTAAGGGGCATTCTTGAAAATCTATTAATTCCTTCTGTTGCACAAATCAAGTGCTATTAATCAATTTAAATTGCTAAGAAGGACACTGTCCCAAGGCCGTATGTGTATTCACAGAAATGTTCTGGGTCAAAGGTCACATGGGCCAATTAAAGGGCATATTTGAAAATCTATAAATTCCTCCTTGTTGCCACAAATCATTTGTGATGCGATCAAGCAAAATGAGTCTGAAGTCGGTCAAATTGGATTTTTACTTTTCTGTTATAGCTGTATGCATCAGAATAAAAAGCTACCTTTGCTGAAATACCATGAAATTGACCAATTAATTCCAAAAGATATAATCCGTTGAAGGGGGAAAAAACATAGGACACAAATACAATTGTTATCCTTTGTTTGGCTCTATCTCATAATCAATACTGTGACTCCGACTCAATTGTGCTTGATACATCAATTTGTGCTATCACCAATTATGGTCAGAAGAACCACCGACTCAAGGCCCATATGGGGTGTTTCATAGATTTAGGTTAAAGGTCATGTGGGCAATTAAAGGGGCAATTCTTTGAAAATCTAGAAAATTCCTTCTTGTGCCACACAGCACTTTCTTTATCACCAGACTGGTTCAGAGGACTGCTGTACCCCAAAGGTCCATATGGGTTGTTCACAATTTGGTGTCCCAGGTCACGTGGGCCATTAAGGGGCATTCTTGAAAATCTGTAAATTCCTTCTTGGGCCACAAAACAATTGCTAAAATCACTAGACTTGCTCATAAGAACCGCTGACCAAAGACCCATATGAGTGTTCACAGTTTGGGTCAACATCTAGGCCGATTTAATGGGCATTCTTTCAAAATTGGTACATTCCTTCTGTGTCCAGCAAATGCAATTGCTAAAGGCCCATACTAATGACCTGCTGAGCTACAGCACCATTGGTGCCTTGTTTGATATGTTGTGAGAATATCTCCACTATAAGGGTTATTTATGATTTTTTTGTATGAAAATGATATGGCGGATGAGGTCGTAGGTGGATCATGGGAACACCATGGCCGACCCAAATCAACAAGCACTTCGTAATGCTCTAATTATGATATTTTGGGTGAGTTGCTATATTGAATGAGGCTGGCTGCCATCGTATGGTGAAAACCATCGAGAGGGTGTGCCCTCATTCATAGAAATGGTGTTGTATGCTTTGGAATTTAATTATACATGTTGTATCAACTAAGGTGATATATATCATAGGTCCTGCAAACAAGGGAATTGGCAGTAGCAATGAATCCAGCATAAATCAGAAGATATGGCGTATTGCTGGTTGGATGTGATCAGAGAAAAATTGCGACTCATTACGTTTTAAAAAAATCTGCCCATAGAGCATCTTAGTGTTAGTGATTTGATTTTATGCCAATTTATAGTGAAGGTCGATTCATTTGTTAGCAGGACTCCTGATGATCTGCAATGTTTCATTTGTGTATGGTACTCCAAATGCTTAATTGCACACTCAATGATTTATACCAAAGTAACTAAATTGAACAATCCTAGTAATACCAGGATTTTGGATGTTGTATTGTGGCAGGCTCGATTTTTCCACGGCCCCAACCTGTTATAACTCGGATATTAAATAATGTCTGTATACAGTGTGCCGTGATATCCGACCATGATGCAAAATTCCATGTTTCTATTTGTGAGTTCTAGATGCCTACCAGTTTATGTATTGTGAACTATCTAGCATTTTAGTGTTTAAACTAAAAATATTATTATTTTTATTAGATTATAATAGGTTTTGTCATTTTGATATAGTATGGAAAAATGTATCAATGGATAGGCAAGATCTATGCTTGTAGTTCATCCTGTAATTTTCAATAAGTTTTTAGTTAGGATCTTTTGAAGGTGAAAGTAATCCTTCAAATATGTAAACAGTTAGGATAATGATGACAAAATGGATTACTGATAGTAATGATAATAAAGGCGGGGTAAATGATTAGTGTTGGCTTACAGGTTTAATATAGGGATGAGCAAACTTATGGTATAGTATTGTCCAATGTCAACAAAGTTATTTTTATAGTTTTTTATTAAAACTCGATGTCAACATGAAACCACAAACCAATTTATGGCAAAAAATAATAAATTAATACCTTTGCTGTTTCCTGCTTTTTTTGGTGCACCAAACGGTACAGTACATCATATTATTATGCATCAGAAGCACTGCGACTATAGTCAGGGACAGAATTGGCCGACCGATTGCGCGTATGTCAGGGTTTGTCAATCAGCTTGGCGTGGACTGTGATTGGTTTGAATGTGTAAAATGGGCGGGGCATGTTCGAACAAAATATGATTTAAAATGTCAAAACATGCCTATTTGATTTGGGTTTTCGACGCACGGACACAATAATTCATGTCAGTAAACTTTGTTTTCAATAAGCTTTAAATGTTCACAGAATATTCTTCACGGCCGACATTTGTTCTGCACCGTCAAATTACGTCAGCCGCGCAATTGGTCGCCTTATTCTGTCCCCGACAATACGAAATTGCTCATTTCATATTTTAGTTCGGGTTTGATCTTAAGCACAACACTTTATTCAGTGATTTGATGCGATTTTGCCTAATAACCAGCATTTAAAGAAATACATTTAAAATTGAGTTTATTTTCCAGAACTGTACATGATACAATTATCTGTATTCAATTAAAGGCACCTATTGTTATGCTGCACAATTATATCAGAGCAAATTTGTAAATTTTTTAATGCATTTTTAATTTATGCACATAATTAATAATTTAGCAGTCGATAATTGGATTTTTTAAAACCACTTTCCCATTTTCAAATAAGTGCACCAAAAAAGCAGGAAACAGTGGTTTTCATTATTTTTGGTATGGAATTATTCTTATGGTTCCCCTGTTAAAGTCAGGGACAAAAGAAGGCGACCATTTGCGCGTCTGATGTAATTTGACGGTGCAGAACAAATGTTGGCCGTGAAGAATAATCTATGGACATTTAAAGCTTATTAAAACAGAAAGTTTACTTAGGCGAATTATTGTGTCTGTGAGTCGAAAACCCAACTCAAATAGAGCATGTTTTGACATTTTAAATCATAATTTGTTCAAACATGCCCCGCCCATTTTACACATTCAAACCAATCACAGTCTGCTCCGCGCTGATTGACAAATCTTGAAACACTGACTATAATCATGGAGTGCTATAATAATAACAATAATGCATTTGCTTTTAGGGAAAAACAAAACTACATTTATCGATGTGATATTGGACAATGCTAAAGCACATTAGGTTTGACCATATATCCCTATTTAGTAAAAGAAGAACTTTATTTTGACAAGTTACTAGAATTATTTTCTTTTTCATTTTAATTTGTTTACTAGATAAACTTTGACCTTTGTTGTAAATACAAGAAAAATTATCAATATACAAGCCTACCTACTCAGGTGTAGCTCTGCTGTATATAGACATAGCAATGTCAGGGGAGGGTGGACATTAACATATTTTATTTCTTGTAGCTATATGCTCTTGTTTTGTACCACAATATGTAACAGTACTGTGTTTTGTATATCATATATTAAAAAGAGAAATGCGAGTTATTCTATCAGAGGATATGTCGCTCTTGTGATGTTGGGTATAAAACGTTAACCTTTTTTGAAAGGCATTGGGAATGAGTCAGAATCGGCATACATGACAATTGTCAGTCATTCATGTGAACCATGTGAAGATAGGCCATTACTGTGTCCATGTTACTTGTCATGAATTGGTAAAGGTTACATGACAATGTCAGTCAGTCATGTGAACCATGTGAAGATAGGCCATTACTGTGTTCATGTTACATGTCATGAATTGGTAAGGGTTACATGACAATTGTCAGTCATTCATGTGAACCATGTGAAGATAGGCCATTACTGGTCATGTTTACTTGTCATGAATATTGTAAAGGTGTACATGACAATGGTCCAGTCATTCATGTGAACTATAGGGAATTACGGTTGTCCCATGTTACCCGTTTCATGATTGAAAGGTTATATGGACAATTGTCAGTCAGTCCATGTGAACCATGTGAAGATAGGCCATTACTGTGTCCATGTTACATGTCATGAATTGGTAAGGTTACATGACAATTGTCAGTCCGTATGTGAACCATGTGACGATTAGGGGCCATTACTGGTTCATGTTATATGTCATGAATTGGTAAAGGTTATATGACAATTGTACATCAGTCATGTGAAGATAGGCCATTACTGTGTCCATGTTACATGTCATGAATTGGTAAATGTTATATGACAATTGTCAGTCAGTCATGTGAAGATAGGCATATGTGTCCATGTTACATGTATGAATTGGTATAAGGGTTTGACTGGGTATGCCTAAACCAGTAGCATTGGCAACGGTTTGTATTAGTTTGTTGATGCCTATGGAATAACCTCTTGAGATTTCAAAAATATGAAGCTTTTTGTTGCCATGGCAATATGGCATATTGAAATGGATTAAATCAACCTGAAGCATCACTTTGAAGAAATTATTTCCCTTTCTCTTTGCCTCGGCCAACACTTACATCCATTAGTTTTACTCGATTAGGATCTCAGCCATTTTGAGCACCTCAAATGGATCAGAGACACAAACAGTAATTAATATTTGCTCATTCACCATAATAATATACCCAAGTTAGATTTCATTCATATTTCTGCCTGTCAAGTAATCATTACAATAGTTTTCACTTTCTGTGAAAAAACATACATGGATCTTTGATGATCTTTTGGAATCAAGATGGACGTGTCACAAACTTGCATGCTTTCTTGCATGTTAGACAAGCATACAGAAGACAAGTCAAATGCAGGCTTACTCACAGATTTTGGAATGCTCTGCTATCATTGACTTTAACAGTTGAAGTGTGGGCTGTGAGGTTATGTAACAAGTTGGACAGAACCTTCCATAAGACATGTGATTTATAATCACATGCTATTATGGTAATGAGCGAGGGATTAATTCTCATTGTGTATTGTACAGCTTATTCAGATGTATATAAAAGTACAGATAATACAACCTAGTAGTTATACAAAAACCATGGAATGTTGATTTTTTTTTAAACAAAAGGTAAAATTTTTTTTTTTTTTTTTTTAAGATTTTTTAGTTTTTTAAAGAAATTGTATAATCAAAGCAATAGTGCGTGGGATCAAGCAAGTTAACTTTGTAACATTTGAATACGATGAAGCGTTCATCTTAAGTATATATGTTTGTATATTTGGTATATAAGAGAGAATGACAGTTTTATTGGTGGGATGTGGAGGTGTTGTGTTTTTTTATTTGTTATAATGCATTCTAGTTAACTTTGGTACTTTACAATTTCTAAGAATCACTAATTTGTCCAGCATTTTTGGTTCAAATATGTGACATTAGATTAATGTCAACTCAAGGCAAAGCATGTATATGGTAAGTTGTTTTTTTCATGTTTTGGGGTGTCATCGTTTAATGGGGACCAGAAAAAATTACTATTAGTAAGAAATCTCATGCCTCTGACCAGTCCCCGCCCCCAAGTATTAAGGGTAGAAAGTTTGCCAAGTTATCGTTCCTTGCTCATTTGCTTGACTGCAGTAAATCTTGCCAAAGACTTAACCTGAACCGGGCCTCGAACCCAGCCGTTGTCGCAAAGCATTTTCCACGGAACGCTTATTTTATGGCAGGAAATTATTTATGGTCATTGCAACATACTGTTCAAATGGCTAAACCTCAAAAGATACATTAGGACTAAGAGGTGGGCACACATTGTTTAAATGGTTACCCTCAAATAAGCCACTTAAGCCTAACAGTGGGGTTCTGCAATGACCAAAATGGCTAGTGACTGCTGAACTTTCTCACCTACTCTCGCCAACAACCGTGATGAACATTTTTAGGAGTAAGTTGCGCTGAACATGGGAAAGGCCATCTTATGCCCCCTCCAAAGGACACAAGGACGCTTTCATGGTTATTTGCCGAAATCAAATGAACCATAAGCAGAATTCTGGTTTTTTTAATCACAAGTTCATATACAAATTTAAACAGAATAGAATTTTGTTATGCTTTGACATTTGGGGCTGACATTTTGCATGAAGGTAGGGGAGGACTGTCTGACGTTTGTTATCAGGGTGTCAGACTGACCCAAAAGGCCCAAAGGTCATTTAGAGGTCAATTTGCGTAGAAATGCCCTATGACCACCACTGACCTGAGCGCAGAACAAATCTGAGGTCAAAGGTCACATGCATAGGTCAAAGGTCACATGCATAGGTCAAAGGTCACATGCAAAGGTCACATGCATAGGTCAAAGGTCACATGCATAGGTCAAAGGTCACATGCATAGGTCAAAGGTCACACACTGGGGGAAATGCATTAGTTAGTATCATATGTAAGAAATAATCACACAATGAGAACATGGTGAGATCCAAGGTTGTAAAATGCTATTTATTTTTTCTCAGTCCATGTATGACAAATATTTTGTAATCAGTTGGAGACATAAAGCATTATAAATATACCAGGTCTATATTAATACATGATGCCTTTAAACTTGTTGCATATATTGTAAATATTTTTCTTTTCTTTTTTTGATGAATTCTGTATTTGTTTTTATATGCAATTGATTGATGTATGGATTCTGAAGAGAGAGAGCTTTTGAGGAGCCACTTATTTCATTTTATTTTGTAAGTATAAGGAGCAGAATAATAATAATAAAAAAATAATGAAAAAAATATGAGATAAGAAAATTTCAAGAGAGTTATAGTGTGTAAGCAGACAGCTGTTTTAGGTACATAATTATGAGCTGAACCAAAGGCCTTTTGATAGTTATGGTTAAACTAGGGTTGTAACTCATAAATTTATGAGGGCAGGTAACAAAACAATGCGAAATAAATTGTTTGGAATATTTATTCCAAATCAAACAAAACACTATTCTCTGTGGTTGCGAAACAAAACCGTTGTCACAGCTGTTTACCTTACAAACTTGTTGCTGTTTCCTGTGCCGCAGCTATGCTTGGCAGGACCACTTCGCAATCCGTTGTGCGTGTGTATGTGTCACTAAAATGTTAATTTAAAAAAAAAAATACCTCAATTAGAACCAAACTCATGTCATAGGTGCACCATGGGATCCCTCATATGTTGATGAGGTCAAAGGTCACATGCAAAGGTCATGTGAGACAAGTTGAAAAATAGGCTAAAATGTAAAATTGACCTCCATTGAAAAGTTGAAGTTCTAACTCATGTCATAGGTGCACCATGGGATCCCTCATATGTTGATGAGGTCAAAGGTCATGTGAGGTCAATTTGTAAGATAGGCTGGGCGGCATAATTCTAGTTTTAATATATGTGCGAGAATGTCTGGAAGTACTTTTAAATTTCCCCAGGTGTGACAGGTAAACAAAAATAAAAAAAAGAATTGTGGGAAATCATAATTAGATTATTTTCTTTATTTATGACACTGTTAATGATGGTGTTCACTGTAAACTTGTTTGTAATATTTATGTTTTATATGCCTAATTTTTGATCCTCCTAGCGACTTTAAAGGGACATAATGGCATGAAAAAATAATTGACATAATGAAAAGGACCCTTACTGAAATCACTTCCACGAGTTTGAAAACAATTTGGATGTTTACATTCTGTAAAAACAGGAGGAGTTCCAGGGGGAGGTGGCAGTTTGTGGCAATTTCTGAAACGGAAAAGCAAGGTGTTCACATCCCTGACAGAATTTACACAGTGTATCTAGCATGTTTTGCGACACAATTCAAAAGCATTCAGACCAGGATTCAGGCATTGTACTTTAGGCTTGTAGTAAGATATTGATCTGGCAAGTGAAAGATGGATTAGCACATACACAATAGCAATGGTCTGTGAGCTGATGACAACATGCTTTTCAAGTTTGGTAAATGCTGGCAGCAATGTCAGCATCCTTGTTCCAGAAATTGCCACAAACTGCCACCTCCCCCTGAAACTCTTACTGTTTTTTACAGAATGTAAACATCCAAATTGTTTTCAAACTCGTGGAAGTGATTTCAGTAAGGGTCCTTTTCATTATGTCAATTTTGTTTTCATGCCATTATGTCCCTTTAACCAGAAGGTGGATTTTGCTGTAGCAGATTCTGCCATCAGTGATGCTGTCATCGTCCGTCTCCTCCAAGTTGTACTGCCCAGATCCCTGGTCCAATTTTGATGACTTTTGCACAAAAGGACCTTAGTAGGTAGCACTACATCTGATGTGAGATACAGATCTGTAGGTCAAATGTCAAAGGTCACATCTGCGCAAGTTGCTCTGCTGCCTAGATCCCTGGTCCAATTTTGATGATTCTTGCACCAGAGGACCTTTATACTCTGTTCATCACTTAATAGGCAAAAAATTATTCGGCTTTTGTTTATCCGCGCGTCAAAGTAATTCCATTTTATGCTCCCGCTTCTAGCCACAAGTGTGCGCCATGCATACATCATGCACTGCATCCACTGCGGTAGTGTTGCTTACAGTTGCGCCCTCACTATTATATCAATTCGCGGTGTGAAGTCTCTTGCCAATTTGGTGATGAACAAAGTATAGTAGGTAACACCACATCTGGTGCACAGATTTCTATTTATAACACTAGATAGCGTATGCCCGTGTTGAAGAATAGGCGGCCACCGTAACCGTGTTTTGAAAATTATAAATATTCATTACGGTCATCCACTCGAAACTCGTACGCGCATGCGCCGTAACCTGTTGGCCTGGAAACGGTGCATCGTTCTATGCAAATGCTGAATATATGAATAAATTGGTACACCACGCTATGTAAATCAGGGAATATATGAATAAATTGGTACACCACGCTATGGAAATAAGTACGCACTGCGGGAAAAGATGGTTACGGCTTTTGAGCTGGCGTTCGCGATCTAGTGTTATAAATAGAAATCAGTGATCTGGTGTGAGATGCAGACCTGTAGGTCAAATGTCAAAAGGTCAACTCTGCACAATTTGCTCTCCTGCCCAGTTCCCTGGTCCAATTTTGTTGACTCTTGCACCAAAGGGTCACATTTGGTATGAGATACAAATCTGAAGATCAAACGTCATATGCAAAAATGTATTTCATATTTGTGCTCTTAATCCCATGAATGCTACACCTGCCCCCCCCCCCCCCAGGATGTAGCATCCTGGGGGGCCACTTGTATTCAAAGGTGGATATGATGCGTGAACAAGGACTTTCAAAATGAACCCTAAACACGTATTTTCACTGACTAAAAAACAAGCTAAACATACCCTAAACAAGTTTTTTTATCGGTTTATGATACCCGCAACAAGTACGCAGTGCATTGAATAGTAAATATACCCTATATTATCTTGCTTTGCTTTACTTCCCAAGTTCCGATTACAATATTTTGGGTGATTTTGATCCCTGCTTAATGAGATATAACATGACAATATCAGGGTTAAGTAAAAAAATACCCTTTTTTCCATATTTTGCTGTTTTGACACCCTAAACGATGTACGCGCATACATTGCCTGTTTGAAAAAAGACACCCTTTTACGCGTTTTCTTGTTCACGCATCATATCCACCTTTGAATAACAAAGCCCCCAAATTTAGAAAAAAAAAATGTTGAAAGCAAGTCCGACCTTTGGTGATGAAATGTTCAAAATGTCCAAACATGACTATTTAAGGGGGTTAGGTCCACATTTGCCAAAAAAAGATCCACTTCTTTGAAAAAGGTCCACTTTTTAGCCTATAATATAGGCTATTGTCATCACGTAGCAAATTAGAGTAGGAAACCCAATGTTCTCTCATAAACTAGTCTCTCATGTCATGTTTTGAAACTCGAGGGTATGCAAGTAATGACATTTCTTTGAAAAGTTATGTTGTGGATTTTGAAAATTCTGAGCAGAAGTTGCGTTTGGGGCATTTTGTTCATCCTTCTGTGTTTTTGGCATGAATTGTGTTGGTAGGCAAACATTATGCTGAATTGTCTGTTGTCCTACAATGTAGATAATGCATGCTGTGTGAAAGCTGAAAGCCATGCATATCAATGCTGGCCTAGAGAGGCATTGCATTTGCAGCCTAGTCTGATAACCACTTGGCAGTAAATTTCATGCTTATCTAGGTAGATGATAGTTATGTTATTGCCCAAAGGGTAGTTTGTTATTGTTTTCCCACCAATATTTTCCCCAGTGTCTAAAGTTCCATGTGCCTTGTACCATGTGTACTTTACACTCATTCCCAGTTGCTCCTGAAGATAGTGCTTAGTTATGCAAGTCTCATTCACGAATGCAATGTTCACACATGGTTCAAAAGCGCACTATAATAATAGTAATATGCTTGAACTTTAACCTTGCACTGTGTTAACTTGAAACAGCCCAAATTCTCTCTCTTCAACCAATCAATCATAAGTGGCCTTAGAACACACAGCTACCTAAGAGAGCATATTTAGCCCATCCCACTGCGGGTGTTGCTTACAGTTGCGCCCTCACATGATATCAATTCCGCGGGTGGAAGTCTCTTGGCAATTTGGTTGATGAACAAAAGTATAGTAGGAACACCACATCTGGGGCCACAGATTTCTATTTATAACACTAGTAGCGTATGCGCGTGTTGAAGAAGAATAGGCGGCCACCGTAACGGTTTTGAAAATGATAAAATTAATTACGGTCATCCACTCGAAACTCGCACGCGTACGCGCATGCGCCGTAACATGTTGGCTTGGAAACGGCTTTGTGCATCGTTCTAGCAAGGCTGAATATATGAATAAATTGGTACCAAACGCAATGTAAATCAGGGAATATGATGAATAAATGGGGACAACCACGCCTATGGAAATAAGTACGCACTGCGGGCAGGAAAAGATGGTTACGGCTTGTGAGCTGGCGTTTGCTATTTAGTGTTATAAATAGAAATCAGGGATATGGATGTGAGATGCAGGCCCCCATGTAGGGCAAATGTCCAAAAGGCACATCTGCACAATTGATCTCCTGCCAGTTCCTGGTCCAAGTTTGTTGACTCTTGCACCAAAGGGTCACATTTGGTATGAGATACAAATCTGCAGATCAAAGGTCATATGCAAAAATGTATTTCATATTTGTGCTCTTAATCCCATGAATGCTACACCCGCCCCCCCCCCCCAGGATGTATAGCAGCCGGGTGTGTGGGGCCACTTGGGGGGGTGGGGGGCCACTGTATTCAAAGGTGGATATGATGCGTGAAAAGGACTTTCAAACTGAACCCTAAAACGTATTTGTCACTGACCTAAAAAACAAGCTAAAAAACATACCCTAAACAAGTTTGTTATCTGTTTATGATACCCGCAACAAGTACGCAGTGCATGAATCGTAATATACCCTATATTATCTTGCTTTGCTTTCTACTCCCAAGTCCAATACAATATTTTGGTGGTGATTTTGATTCCCTGCTTAATGAGATATAAACATGACAATATCAGGGTTAAGTAAAAAAAGACCCTTTTTTCCATATTTTGCTGTTTTGACACCCTAAACGATGTACGCGCATACATTGCTGTTTGAAAAAGACAAAACCCTTTTTACGCGTTGTTTTCTTGTTCACGATCCAGTATCCACCTTTGAATACAAAGCCCCCAAAATTGAGAAAAAAAAAATGATAAGAAAGTCTACCTTTTGGTGATGAAATGTTCAAAATGTCCAACATGGGATATTAAGGGGGTTAGGTCCACATGTGCCAAAAAAAGATCCACTTCTTTAAAAAGGTCCACCTTTTTGTTAGCCTATAAATCTAGGTATGTCATCACGTAGCAATTAGAGTAGGAAACCCACTCAATGTTCTCTCATAAACTTGTTTCATGGTCTGTGTCCAATTCTTTTGAAACTTACAGGTATGCAAGTAATGACATTCTTGAAAAGTTGATGTTGTGGATTTTGAAAATTCTGAGCAGAAGTTGCGTGTTGGGGCATTTTGTCCATCCTTCTGTGTTTTTGGCATGAATGGTGTTGGTAGGCAAAGATTTTGCTGAATTGTCTGTTGTCCTAAAATGTAGATGCATGCTGTTTGAAAGCGGAAAGCCAGGCATTATCAATGCTGGCCTAGAGAGGCATTGCATTTGCCAGCCTAGTCTGATAAACACTTGGCAGTAAATTTCAGGCTTATCTAGGTAGATGATAGTTATGTTATTGACCAAAGGGTAGTTTGTATTGTTTTCCACCAATTTTGCCCAGGGTCTAACGTCCATGTGCCTTGTACCATGTGGACTTTACACTCATTCCCAGTTGCTCCTGAAGATAGTGCTTAGTTATGCAAGTCTCATTCACGATTGCAATGTTCCACCTGGTTAATAAGGCCCTATAATAATAGTAATATGACTTGAACTTACAACCTTGCGCTGTGTTAACTTGAAACAGCACAAAATTCTCTCTCTTCAACCAATCATCATAATGGCCTTAGAACACACAGCTACCTAAGAGAGCATATTTAGCCCATCCACAATGCATCAGTTTTGGTACATTTCACCTCAATAATCCCATCCATGATCCAGCATGTGATCCGACAAAAATCCCATTTTTAATACATAAAAACTCGACCTTTACACCCATTCCTGCCACACAAAACACTAGTACTTCAAAAAAATTTATAATGAAAGGTTTTTGTGCTCCTTGTGGGTAGAGAACTAACTTTACACTGCCCCTACATTACTGAAAAGGTTTAGTACAGACCCTTATAGGCACATTGCAATGTATTATGGGATTAGTTCAAAACCTTGCTTACTATGAAGCAGTTAAATGAACCACGGTTATTTATGGGAACTGCAGATAATCAACCTTGTTGTAGCTTGTCACATATTACTGAATGTTGAAGTTGTTTGCTTTTTTCAAATATTTTTATGGGATAAGTGTTAAAACCTGGTCTGGTATTATAAGAGGGGGAAATTAGCCCCAATGTGAAGTGTCGATGGTTGAAATCGGGTGTAATTAGTCGAGTAGTTATATTCATAGTATTTTAATAATTTTGTATTAGTTGACCATTTTACAATACTCTGGATCACACAACAAGTAGCTACACAGTCATGATCTGACAGTTGAAAAAACACAGGAGATTGTCCTGGGTAAGGTAAATTGCCACCACAGAGGTTGGACCATGGGACTTCAGAAATAATTTAGTTCAGTGAATATCACATTTGCAACAGAGAAGAGCGAGTGTATTATTTATAATGTTCTTAGGGACATTGACAATAACTGTTATTGAAAGTGAAACTAAAGGTTAAGTCTGGGGGTGGTTCTCAACACAAATGACCATACAGGGATGTGCCACAGCCATCGGTCCCATTTTCAGCCTTCTGATATTCAATGACCCCTTTTCATGCCATGTTTCTAGCAATGGGTCGTTTTTCACAATTTCTGAAATTTGTTGGAAAATAGCCGCATTTTCTCAATAGGAAACCAAATTTTCTACCAATGTTGGAAAAATTAGTACAATTTCCTCAATCCGAAGCCTAAATTGTCCCAATTTGCTTAAAATGTTCAAAATTTGCAGTGAAAAATGGCAAATTTGGGTTAAATTTGGCCTTTAAATTGGCCATATAGGCATAGCTATGGGCCCTTTTTTGGCAAAAAAGGGTTATAGTATGGGTCCACTTCAAGAGTCGTGGAGGCACTCATACCCAAACAAGGGTTGAACCCCCCGGGGGTTACGTAGGGAACAAAGTAAGAGAATGAAGAAGTATGATTACTCCCATTTAAAAGTGTGTGTAAAAAAGATCACACACAGATTGACAAAATCCCTGTATGAGGTCCACATGGAGATTGTCTTACCGATTGAAATCTTGAGAACTTAAAATATTATACCATTACCAGCAAAATATTTGCTCTTCATTGGAAGTTGAAAAAGAAAACAGGTGCATTAAATATATTGAGACTCATAAGTATCTTAATAAACAGCAATACGGCTTCCGAGTTAACCACCTTTAAACTACATGGCAGGTATGACACTAGTTGATAAAAATCAAACCCTGCTGTTGAAAAGAAGAAAACATCAATAAGTATATTTGTAGACTGTCAAAGGGCCTTTGACACCATAGATCATATATTCTCTTCTAAATTGAATATTATGGGTTAGAGGTATGTATATCATGGTTTCAAAGTTATTTAAGTACACGAAAACAAATGTTAATATAAATTTTGTTAGATCTGACTAAAGATATTATGTGTGTGTTCACCAGGGTTCAATATAGGCCCCCTATTGGCTTTTCATACTTTATGCTAATGATATTTATAAATTACGACTTCGGAATGTTCTTGAGTTTAATATTTGCTGATGACACAACGATTTTATATTTCCACATAGTGAATTGCCGAGTCAGATTAATATAATAAGAATGAGTTACTTGAAGTAAGTTAATTCTAAAAGCAAACAAGCTATCTGTCAATGCTGGCAAAACCAATTTCATGTTCTTGGGGACAACCTTAATGACAAAAACGTGATCAGCAAAATGATAGTAAATTACCGATCAACTTAATGAGTCGACGCCGAATATATGTAATGTGATTTTGGATGGAATGGATTAGCACGTGTAAACAACAAATTTTGTAGGTACTTTAGTATTGATTGGAAAATTAACGTGGAAAATTCAGAATTGAGAGTATTACCAAGACGATCTTCACGAAATATGGGGGTTATGAATAAGCTCAAATTTCCCTGTACCAGATAGAATATTTGTCATTCTTTGTATTGTTCTCGGGTTCTACCATACATTAAATGGCATATGCTTGGGGGAAGCACGTTTATAATCATTACTTAGAAAAAAACACAAACTACAAAAATGGGCGCTGAGAACAATATCTGGTAGCCATTATAGAAGTCACCCAACTGGTCCGCTATTTGTGAAATATAATATCTTGAATATGTGTTTGATAGTATAAGCTTGAAATGTGTTTTTATGTATAAAGTACTAAACAATTACTTCCTGTGGATTCACCAACTTTTTTATGGTAAGGGCAAACCATTCACCAATTATCAAACAAGATATTGTGATAATTATCAACTAACTAAGAAACAAGGCGAACTCGTATTTGCGCGAGCGTAAAATATGTCCCAGCCGAATATCGCGATCACTAAGGACAACTTAAAACTGCACCAGTCACCCTTATTTTGGCCATCACTAGCTGGCCCCAAAAATGAACTGAAAAAAAAATCTTAAAATCATCATGCAAAAAATCCTGAAAATTTCCACTAAACTTCGTAAAAATATGATATTTGTACTCAATTTTGGCACACACGATTTTGAAAAAAATCTGTGACAATGGTAAATTTGGGACCCATACGGGGTCCGGAAAGCAGCGGAACATTGAATTTTACGTATTCTCATTTTCCAAGAAATGTAAACAGGCTGGCCAACCCGAAGAAAATGACCCACGTGTTTGTAACCAACCAGAACTAAAAAAATTTGCCAAAATCTAATCAGGTTGATAACTTCTCAGCCCGCTTCTTCACCAAAGAATCCATTTACACATTACAGAATCATGAAACTTGCAACACAAGCTTCGGGAAAAATTCATAAATATGCAAATTAGATACTTAATAGCATATTTTACACCCAAAATCTAAATCAGGTTGAGAACTCATCAACTGCTTCTTCCACAAGTTATATAATCGTAGCCCTTAGGAACTCCAAGATAAATTTACAAATTTGACTTTTTCTGGGCAATATGGACCTTTTCCCTTGGACCTTTTTCCCCCTTTTTACCCCCTGCAGACCCAGGGGAGGACCCTGGGGGAATGAATTCCATGGTGAGTAGGGGGTATACCCTCCTACAATTTCTAAGTTTGGCTATTCTAGCTCATCAGAAAAAAAGATATGCCCAAATTGTTCCAGGGTTAACATTTTTATCACGGACCATACGGACGACATCCGGACATACGAACGGACATACGGACGGAGCCCGTTTATAGTTCCCATCCGAACTTCGTCGGCGGGGGGACAATACGAATTTTTCAGATCACTCGATTAGAACTTCCGGCCCTTAATTTGGAATGCACTTCATAATGACATCAAATACTCTAAATCGATAAAGCACTTTAAAAATCAATACAAACAGAATCTATTTCAGTTTTTATAAATAATTCTGGAGCTTTTTGGGTTTGTGTTAACTTTGTTCTAGAGTTGTGTCTTAAGCGTTCCTAAACCATTTCCCCCACTTCCAATGCTAAATATTCCTACATGCTGATGGCTCCATCTTATATTGGCGTGACGTTTTCTATGGTGAGGAGACCTGAAGAGTTTTTTTTTTTGTGCTTCATGGTAAACTAGTTATGTATAAGGGCAGTCCTCGCTGCCTACTTGGCCTTTTGAGTGTTCCGCCCACATAATCGTCTTTGTTTTGAGTATTTTGTTGATTTTGTGTGAATTTTTGTTGTTGTTATTTATGATTAATGAGATAGTTGGTTAGATATATGACAAAAATAAAGCAATCTTGAATCTTGAATCATAACAACAAGAGTGCTTTAAAAAGTCATTGCCATTAAATGTTGCATTTGTGGTTTCGGGTAAAGTTAAACATTACATTAAATACACATTAAGTCCATAAAAGTTATAGATGGGCTATGAATAGCCTAGTACCGAGTAATGTCAAGTGAAAATTAATTTAAAAAAAAAATACCAAAGCCCCCAGATTAATGTGGTACACAAGGTATATTTTTGTGGAGTTCACATCATAATAAATTAGTTTTTTAAATTAATTTTTTACAGTATATTATGGGCATATTGCAATGGATTGAAAGGCGCATTTGTATTAGCATACACATAAAAATAAAGAGGCCGATTCTCAAACGATTCGTTAACATAAACGGTGGTTAGGCCGAAACTGTGGTTAGCTAAAAGCACTGTTAAAAAACGCAGGTTAAATATTTTAACAAGTCGTTTTTATTTAGTAACCACTGTATTTCCTCGCCGTAAATATCATCCACCGAACCGTGACTTATCTTCGCCTATATTACGTGCGCGTGAACATGTGAACAATATTATATGGCCAGCCAATGCCTTCCGTAGTTGTAATGCAACGCATTGAAGCCCACGGGAAATTTCAAGATGTTTGCGTTACGCAATGAGCTTTAGAATTTGTTGAATGATGGAGACAAAAGCCCTGGCCTATTTAAAACTAGCCTAAACTGTTTTACGTCATTGTGCCGCACTTGCGATCATTCAATACTATAACAGATAGACACGAGCATGAAAATAGAAGCAATGGAAAAATGGACGAGAAGAAATACCGAGGACAGGACTGGAACAGATAAGATAAGAGAAATAAAGGAGGGTAAACGGGTCTAACCACGAGTATCACATAGAGCTATATAAAATATAGGCATTTGATGAAACGTGAAGTAACACGCCTTTAATAACTACCCCCGGATCAAGTCTAAGTTTAACAACGTTTTCGGCATGTTTAACGATGTTCGGCTTAAAATTTAAACAGCGTTTAAACGTCTAACCAGGATTTTGAGAATTAGTCTATTTGAGAGGGACGTTAAATTGCGATTTAACAGTTGATTAGCGTTTTAAACATCGTTTGAGAATAGGGCCAAAATTTTGGCGTTCATTTCAGGGTGTGAATTAATACTCTGTATTGCTTATAAAGATGTAAAAACACCCGGCTTTAAAATACTGGAAAACGCCCCTTTCTGAAAATTAAGTGACCCTATAAATAGTAACAAGTGCAGTAAGGCACATTTTCAGATAATGAAGGGCCCACTTCAAATCAATTTTAAAGGTGCACTTTTGTGCCTCTAACCTCATTTTGTTTATGGTTCATTAGTAATCCCGAGGAAAGAAAAGATTAATTCCAAACATTTCAGTTGATTTTTGATGAGGCTAGTTTGATGTATGAACACCTTGTTTATATCACGGTGTCACTGAGGCCAAGGCCACTGTGTTATAATTTCTGTCCTTTACGGACAGAAATACAAATGACTAATTTCTTCCAGAGTAGATCGAATTTGCAAGTTTGATTAGGCAACATGCTAACGAGTCAGATGATGTTAAAAAATCTCAACTCCTTTGGGAAAAGTCAAGGGGATGAGCTGTTGATTCACGAAAAGACAATGTGTTGAAGTGTTGCGTTCATGTAATTATGGACTTTCAAATAGCATGTTATAAAATGTATACCGGTTAGAAAAAAGTAACTTTTAAGTAGCTTGGAAAAGACTAGCTGAAAAAACAATAACTGGGCCTAATATAAAATTTTATGTAATAAAAAATTGTGAAAACAATTAAAATGTTGTGTTATTTTTTATATAGTAATTATTACTGAAGTAGATATGATGGAATATTCAAGAGGGATAGATCTTTGATTTCACCCAATTGTAAGTGTAGGTATTTGCAAAATCAAGCCTAATTAAGTCAGAAGCGTGTGTAATTCATTGGGCAGATGGTCCTTTTAAGGAAGACTCTTTGTTAAATTATGGTTCTTTTTTATGTGGCAAATTAAATATCGTGTAAAAGACAAATGGACTAAATAGTCATTGTCTTTTCACACTATAGTTAATTGTCATATTAACGTAAGAAAAATAATTTTTACTACCTATTTCATTTGACAATTGATCTTGGAAAAGTTGTATTGCAATTGTGTGATTGTTTTTAGTTAGGTTGAAAACCAAACTTTGTCCAGGCATGTTACTCTTTGAAGTGTTAACAGAATTAAAAGATAACAAGTTAACAGATTTTGAACACAGAAATAAACAAAATATTAAATTAATAGTAGGGCCTACATCAGCATCTAAAGTACTTTTTGGAATCAATCATATTTAGAGGAAAATGTATTCAATTGAGAGCTGTGAACATGATCAAAAGTATGGTGCGGGTGTAATATTTCCCATTCTGCATTGTTTGAAAAAATCAAGTAGGCTATATTATAACTGCAAATGCTTACCTCAAAGCTACTTACATGAAATAATCTGTCTCAAACAAGTCAAAATGTAGATATATTAGGCCTACTGACTCACAAGTACATACATTTAAATAAAATTGACGTTTTGTTTTTTATTGTGAAGAAACTGTTATTGATATAAAAAGTTAAAGTTTTAAAAGAACATGAAGAATTCTTAAACTTCTACCACACCACAACAAACTGACAGTCAGTGAAAAATTCACTGACCATCCAAGATTTGAACCTGGGACCTTCGGTTCACTAGTCTGATGCTCTACCAACTGAGCTAATGAGTCAGATGGAGAAGAGCAGTGATGTTACAACTATAGGCCTTCAGTCCAATCCTATTCCTCTACATATCTTCTAACCAAGAAGCGTAGATGTAATTTTTAGAGGAATATAATCATTATGGAAATCCATTCCGAAATCTATATTAATGTGAAGAAAGAAGCTCAAACGTGTGGGTAATTAACAGAACATGAAGAATTCTTAAACTTCTACCACACCACAACATAAATTGACGATATAAGATATGTAGAGGAATAGGATTGGATTGAGGCCTATAGTTGTAACATCACTGCTCTTCTCCATCTGACTCATTAGCTCAGTTGGTAGAGCATATGACGAGTGAACCGAAGGTCCAGGTTCAAATCCTGGATGGTCAGTGAATTTTTCACTGACTGTCAATTTATGTTGTGGTGTGGTAGAAGTTTAAGAATTCTTCATGTTCTGTTAATTACCCACACGTTTGAGCTTCTTTCTTCAAAGTTTTAAAAGTTTTCTTAAAGATGTTATTTTTCATTCATTTTGACCTAAATATAACATGCATTAGGCCTACATGATATTCCATTATCAGGCTATTATGTTATTAGCCAGTTTCATTTGTTTGCTTTTTTATTTATGGAAAGTTCTTTTCCATAATCAAAAGGAGGATTTTTCCATTGCACTTCATTTTACTTCTCACCTTTACCAAAGTATACTGAACTAAAAATATGTTTGCTTGCAAACCAGAGCACACTTTATAATGCATAGAACATGTCCTTGTATGGCCAGGCTCTGACCCTAGGTGGTATTTAAATCATTAGCAGTGTCATATGAAGTGCAACTTAATGATGGCAAAAAGCAACATGTGTTTGGCTCCCTTTAACCTTGCACTGTGTTAACTTGAAACAGCCCAAATTCTCTCACTCCAACCAGTCATAAGTGGCCTTACAAACACACTGCTATCTCAGAGTGTATTGAGTTCTTTTTTTTTTTTTTTTTTTTATGCAATGAAACGCAAACTTTGGCTCTCGTTGCATCTGGGCCGTTAAAAATAAAAATAGATTGCCTTTCGTTGCATTTGGGCCGTCGGCCGGCAAAACGACCCGGTCCTCGTTACTTCCGTGTTAATAAAGTGATCACCCTTTCCAGGTTTGATTTATATCATAAACAAAATTGTATTAATGTGCAATTTTCTATTGTAAATAATATATAAAGGTACTTTAAAGAATGTTATTGTTGTCTTTGAATGGCATCATATTATGGGCTACTGCATCATTGATGCTCTGGTTTTAAGTCTCCCAATGAATCCTGCGTACAGCCCTGCTACTCATGTTTTACCAACCTAGAGTACCAAGTAGTTGCAAATCAGGTGTTATATGATTTTTTTACAACATTTAAGGTGGGTGATGGTCCAATTGTTCATATGATGTGTTCTCCGTCACATGGAAGCATATCACCAAAAACATCTGATTACAAATTTGATATAAAATTGGATTGATTGAGCCTGTTGTGTGTATTTATTGGTCGAGCTCTAAGTTGCAAAAATATCGGGTGAGACACAATCGAGCTAAATATTTTAAAACTCGTAGCGAGTCCAATTAATAATGGGCAAAAATCATCCAATTTTATCATTATGTTTTGGATCCAATATTTTCCCACAATTGGATCCATACAAACATAATAATGAGTTAAATCGGTACAGCTGTTTGGATAGTAGAAGTAAAAATGTGCACTAAATTGGCCCATAGGACAGTGTGTGTTTTAACTGGAGGCATAATGTTAATGATGAACGACAATTTTCGTTCGGGAGGGGACCATAAAATGGGCTCCATCCGTATGTCCGTTTGTATGTCTGTCCGTGATAAAAATGTTAACCCTGGAACATTTGGGCATATCTTTTTTTCTGGATGAGCTAGAGTAGACAAACTTTGGTATATTGTAGGAGGGGATACCCCCTACTCACCATGTAATTCATTCCCCCAGGGTCCTCCCCTGGGTCTGTCAGGGGGTAGGGGAAAAAGGTCAAGGGAAAAAGGTCAATATTGCACAGAAAATTCCAACATTGTGTACAATTTATCTGGAGTTCCGTAAGGGCTACGATGATGTAACTTGGTGGAAAGAAGCGGGTTGATGAGTTCTCGACCTCCTGATTAGATTTCGGGGCAAATATGCAAATGAGCTAATCAATATGCAAAAAACAGCGTAATTGCTAGGTGGGGGAGCAAAGTATACCACAACAGAGGTATTAACATTATGTAGTACCCATGTTTTCATTGAAAGGTTTTTAGTTTAATTTCTTGGAAAATGTGAAAATACATAAAATTCAGGGTGTCACCATTTTCTAGACCCCATATGGGTCCCAAATTTAAAATGTGGTCACATTTTTTTTCAAAAATAGTGTTGCCAAACTGAATAAATTATATTTTTACTAAATTTAGTGAATTTTAATGGAATTTTCTGATTTCTTGAGTCATTTTTTACCAAAACACAAACATTTTTCATGTACAAAGGCTGTTGGAAAAGCTTAAAATACTAAATAGCATTTCTCGACCTGATTAGATTTTGGGTGTAAAATATCCAACTTCCAATTTACACATTGCATGGTTTAAGTAAGGGAGTCTAGTGGTCCTAAGTGTAAGGGAGGGTTGGCCAGAATTAAGGGGGTGGTCTGATGTAGTTCAATTTCTCACTTCTTGTGATCGCGGATGGAAGTGTGGGGACAGATTTTACGCATCGCGTAAATACGAGTTCGGTTTGTTTTTCATAACATCAAAACAAAACATTTTCTGGGCCTTAAATTTCACTGGGGTAATGAGACAAATATGAACTTCTATTTCCAAATCTCAACTTTGATGGATCAAGGGGGGGGGGGGGAGCACAAGGTTGGCGATCAGGTCACCAACCTTTAATATATTGAATATGATTGAACAAGAATGTTAGAATTATGCATTACTGAGTTCACAGATGACGAGAAAAATTGCCTGTTAATGCTATTGAATTATTGATTTTTATAACAACCATCCTTTAAACATATACAGGCATTGTCCCTTTTGTTTGCTCTTTGGTTGTACACCTGTTGACATTATGCTTTCACAGACAATAAGAAAAAATGTGGCTCGTTGGACTCATAAAATTGCCTATTACTGTTTTTTTTAATATCCTTCAAAATTTACAGGTTTTGCCAATCTGCAGGCAGTCGGCGGCCAAGCTTCATTCATTATAGTAATTCACCAAATATGTCAAAAGAAATTACAGCAATACAGAGTGCAAACCACACAGCAATTTGGGCGCTTTGATGTGGGTCGGTCATGGGTGTTCCCGTGACCTACATACGACCTCGTCCTCGTTTATTATTAATACAAAAAAAAATCGGAAATAACCCTTCCAGTGGAGTTGATTTTTCAACTCCAACGGTTTTGGAATAAGAAAATATTCCTTGACAACATACAAAAAATTCAGAATTTTTCATCAAGATTTTGCTTAAATTACGCGTTAAACCAATGGCGGCGTCTGAAATTGGGATTTCTTGGCCGCCCGCCCCTGCCAATCTGTTTGCTTATCTGTATAATGGATAGAGAAAACCGATTGAGGTAGCTTTTCTCAAAATTCACATTTGTAGCTAATTATTTGCCTGGCTTTTACATTGCTGGTTTTGGATGAGGACATATCTGGGTAGACGGTCAGATCTTTCCTTGCAGTGTACAATATACTGCTACTACTATGGTAATTTTAGAGGAGTTATATATTGAATCAAGAGTTGTTTGTCATTATTAATATTGTCCAAGGAAGCTGGAGGTAGGTAAAGTGGTATTGGAAAATGGGGATTTGAAGTGTTTATGACATACTACAAAGCTTTATTCAATAGTATACAAATAATGAATGTTTATGAGTGCAGTTAAGAATATTTTCATGAGTTCAAAGGTGAAATATTCGATTCAACGGTCCATTAGGCAAGTTACGAGGCATTAGCCAAGTTGAATGGAATATGAATGAAAATATTCTTAACATTGCACAAATGAAAAATATTCATATATAACATCTATATTATTATTATCTAAGTACATCCTTGTCACAAAGCTCAGACTAGCTTGACTATGCTAAGCCTAGCCTAACCTGGGCTAGCCGGTAGCAAGACCCAGGGCCTGGCTCACTCAAATACCGCAAGTTCCGAGGTTCGCTACTGCACTGCAACACTGCACTGATCATAATATAGCATCATAGCCGCGGTGAATTCCATATAAGTGTGTGCATTAGGTGGTCTGCATTTTGTGAAGACGCACAAGGCGTGCAATAGAACGAAACATACGGGAACAAAAAATGTATGCCAAATGAAATAAAAATGCACAGTATGTGACGTATGCATGCAACATATCATTTATTTAAAGAGACACTGGCACATTTGAAAAATTGTGCGCCCTCAAGATTTTTCAAAATCGATATTTTTGTATGGTTGTAAAGCTTTTATATACAAAAGCCTCACCCGAAATTATAAGACCAAATCAGCTTCCTTGTGGGTAAAACAGAACGAATTTTATAATTTAATTACCGTCCAAGAATTCTCGCTAAAATAAACAAGGTCTACTTGACAATGCACAAACCGAAGATGACAGTGTTTTGGTCCTTTTTTACGTTGGTGTCCTATATGAGCCAAAAATCACCACGACCTATGGTACTGGTCAGATATACTGTGTGGGCAC
This sequence comes from Ophioderma brevispina, assembly GCA_023653785.1. Taxonomy (NCBI): domain Eukaryota; kingdom Metazoa; phylum Echinodermata; class Ophiuroidea; order Amphilepidida; family Ophiodermatidae; genus Ophioderma; species Ophioderma brevispina. The sequence goes on from JAMKCH010003867.1 coordinate 51,592, forward strand.
TCTGTTTGTGAGGTAATTATGTGCTAACCTCTGCCCTTGTTTTATATTGTTTCTGATTATTTTTTTGGATCTTTGTATGTATGATATAGTTTGTACTATTTTATAACCTCTTTTTTGTATGTGCCTTGATACAAGTTTGGTACCAATTTTGTAAAGTGAGTTGGTGCACCCATGTAACAAAACAATTTAAGAGCCAACATCTTGGAATCAAAAGTTCCTGCTAAAATGATTGCAATAGAATGGAGTGTTTGCTCTTTAGCTAGATTAAAAGGATGCAATTCATCAGTCAATCTTAGGCATACAAATCGGATCTTTTTTGAAAAGATTTTTTGTTTGAAATCAAAAGATGGACAACTTTCATTTGTGCACTTCTTCCTAACTATAGTGTATCTGTTGGATGTCTGCCCACAAAATTCATGACAAATTTATAAAATTGCGCACACGCACATATATATATATGGACATGCGCGCTCTTGCAATATCCCCCTACTGCTTTTCAAGCCAGGGGGATAAAAGGTATGGTTTGCTTTATCTACAATTTACTGTTTATTAACTATACGGAAATAATGGTTCAAGGTCATACTGGGGGTAATATTCAGGAATGCTCCGATTCTTTTCAAGTGTCCATGTGTTTCATTATATATAGTGAAAATACATTTCCTTGCAATGTTATAGGGCTCATTATGACAGATTACTAGATTACTATAGGGTCTATGAAATGTTACAGGATGCTTCCCTTAAAGCAATATTAGCACATTTTTTGAAGAGTGCCCCCAATTTTTCAAAAATTTGGAGATTTTTACACGATTGCATTGGTAACTGGCTAGTAAACTATACCTGTGAATGGTTAAACTCGAAAATGTCTATGTGTCACAAACGGAAGGAATTTTTGTACTAATTAATTATTATCGGGGATCCCCGATAATAATAGAACGGCGCTGTCGAAACGGCCTTCCAATGTGAAATAGAAGGGAAATAGAGCCATATTACGTGCTACGCTCATCCATTAGTTGTTTTAATAGTTTAGGGCCAGCCAGTTAGAGGTTATTCTCGAGGTGGCAATATTAATCATGAGACGGACATGAAACGAGCATTTCCAGCTCTGCCGTTGAGTCCATCGGGACCCAATTCTAATTACAAAAAGCTTATTTGTGTAAATACACATTTTGAGCAATCTCGTTCGCAGGAGGTTACGTTTCCTAGAACAATTACCAACGTAACTGTGCAAAAATGATCAAATTTTGAAAATTGGGGGCGCTCTCACAAATGTGCGAATATTGCTTTAAGGTCAATTGAAAGAGTAGATTTAGTTTTGGCATAATATGACAGGACAACATGTACACATAATTTGGAATTAGTTTGTTTTAAATTGGACTGTTTTGAAAATTTTACCCCATGATGACCTTGAACATTTCTTGGAGGTCAAAAGTTAGTCAAACTGTACATTTTCTTAATCAGCAAGACTAGAAAATACAGCTCAAATGAATAATTTTGAATTTTTATACCCCTGTTTAAACCTTACCCACCTAATCCACAATTAGCATAAAGGGGACTTGGGGGCTTTTGTTTTGTTGCTCCTCACAACAAAACTATCTAGAAAAAAATCGGCTATGGCTTATTTATTTCCACTTTCTGGCTACACAGACTCAGGGAAGGATGCCCGATGTTCAATACTAGAGTTGGGATTTGGAGGTTGCCGAGTTCCTGTTGACCTCCATGGAAAAAATCCCTAAATCGTCATTAATATGCCTGAATGATTCTTCCAAAACCGCTTGAATTCCTTCAATTTTTACCATACGGCAAGAAGACATAATTTTAGTTCATAGAAGAAATTTGGAGAAAAATGCATTTGAAAATTCAATTTTCGCGCCATTTGAAAAATACCTGGACTGCTAGAATGTTATTTTTTCAAATTTAGTCTCATTCTCCTACCATGCCTATTGACTTCACAGGGTCCGAGCATGAACGTACACAAACGCACGCTCATGCAACACAATGACAGGATCTGGCATATGTCAAACAGGCCTTTTCCAAGACCTGCTTTGTCATATATAGATGATCGCCTGTTTTCGTGAAGTTAAAGGCACTATCGGTGATTTGCTGTATCAGAAAATCAAAAAAATCATCAAAATTCAGATTTTTGCATTTTTGTAACAAGCATAGGTATCCTAACATACCCTGCAAGTGATGTCTAGAAGCAACCTAACAAGGCGGTTCTCGAACCACAAAGGTCCCCCGCCCGTCGTGATAGTAAATGGAGGGAAATATAATTTTAAGATCACAGGGAGAATTGTGATGGAAATAAGTGGTTCTCAAACCACTGAGGCTGCTGGCGCCATAGCAGTTGCAATTTGACAGTATCAAATGTTGACTACATTGACCATACAACTATTTGCAGTTATTTGAACTTAGATGACCCTACTTGACCTTGAAATGACCTTCACAATTTTCGGTTTAGAAATGTTGACCACATCCACAATGTTTCATGACCTACCACAGTACATGTTGAGTTAGTTGACCTTGAATAACCCTACGACCTTGAAATGATCTTCAAAATTTTCCGCAATGATTGATCAGTTTTCATGACCATACTACCATGTATTTGGATTTGACCTTGGATGACCCCACATGACCTTGAAATGACCATCAACATTTTTGGCACTGAATGTTGACCACACCCACCAAGTTTCATCATCCTACCACATACTTAGTGATTTGACCTTGGATGACCCAGCATGACCTTGAAATGACCTTCAAATTTTTTGGCCTGAATACGACCACAAACCCCACCAAGTTTCATCATCCTAGCCCTACTTAATGGTTGGGGAACCTTGAATGACCCCACATGACCTTGAATGACCTTCAAATTTTTTGGTCAGTGAATGCTGAATAACTCAAACCAAGTTTCATCATCCTCACATTTGACAAGGGTTAATTTAGCAATTTAATCACCCTTTTGACCTGAATGACCCCCATGACTTGAAATGACTTAAATTTTTCGGCACTGAATGTTGACTCCAAAGCCCCGCCAAGTTTCATCATCCTACCTACCGAACAGTGACAAGGGCTATGCAATTTTAAAATTTTAATTCCATTTGACCTTGAATGACCCCTGCATGACCTTGAAATGACCTCAAATTTTTTAGGCACCGATGTTGCCACTTCCACCAAGTTTCCATCATCCTCCGAATTGCCCGAGCTTATAGCAAATTAATCCCCATTTTTGACCAATTTTTACCCTTTGACCCATGCACTTCCCACCTCCGAACTCATCCACCGTCTACTGGGTGACATCTATGTGCCAAGATGGACACCCATACTTGCTTTAGATCAAAAAATATCGGTGTTACAAGGTTTATAACAATATAACCCTATTTTTGACCAAATTTGACCCTATTTTTTGACCATATTGAACCTCTTGACGCTATGTCCATGACCCACTTTACTTCCGCAGCCAAGGCCACTTGAGATGCATCTATGTTGAGAAGATGGACACCCACACTTGCTTAGATCCAGAGATATTTGCATGGGACGCACCAGACCACACGGGACGCAGGCATTTCTCTCTATAGTCCCCTTTTGCCAACTAAAGTGTGGCGGGGGTCCATAAAGACAAAATCTGATATTTTAGACATTGCTGTCCGTACGTACACTTACTACAACTGTGAAATTGAATGGGATTCATATCTTGAACACTGCTGTTTCTCTCTTCTTCTGCCAATTTTTTCAGTTTGAAAATACACCGGAGAGTCCTCCAGACTTATCCTTCAAATTTCAAATATTTTTTCATCTGTCGGGTGAATCACTGGGATAGTGTCTTTAACGTATAGGATTCATTTTAGGGTGTGACTTTTTGCAGCAAACAGTTTTCGCACAGTTTATGACAGAATCATGAGCCTTTAACACACCATAGAATCTATTACATTGTTTACTGGTATTATATCGAGTGCTAATTTTCCTTCCGATTGCATACGTGAATGCCAACTAAATCCGACCTTCCCCCCTTGCACAGACTCTTTTTCCGGGTCTCCCTGTGATGAAACACTGGCAAGACCTTTATGCCAACCAATAAAACTGCATTTAACCTTTACTACTCTATAAACTGCATTTTATTGGGCTGCTGTTGACATGGTTCTGTAATTTCAATTTATTGATACGATTATTATTCATTTTTTCAATAACGCTTTTAATTATCCGATTTTATTGGGCTTCTGACGCATATTTCCCAAGGATGGCAGCCTCAATATTCTGACAAATCGTGTTTTTGCACATACTTATGCACATTCCCACATAGTCAATCACTGTGGAAATAGCTAGCTCAATTGATTGTTCTCTTCTCACATTGAAAAATTCCAGATCTAAGAATTTTGTTATACACAGTATCCTATGGTACTGTTATATCATACATCAATATTTATTGTAATCAAAAAAAAAAATGATTCATCTTAAACTTTGGAATTGTGCCTTTTAGGTGACATTCGAAACCATTGCCCTGTATTTTGTCTTCTGAGAGCAAAAACCATCACTGTTCACCCTTCTTAAAATGCCTTTGGGGACAGGGGCTACTTAAGTCAATCCGATATTGTAAATTTAAGGTGGGTTCCATTGATGCTCAAGAGTGACTGGATAGGACTAAAAATACAGCATTTAACAAACGCATGGTGTCGTCTGCCATCACAGTTGGGAATGGACAAAGGTCACATGGGGGTACTACACAAACTCATTTAATCACATTGAAAATGTGTGCATGTATGTAGTATGAGCGCAATTATGATATAAATATGATCGATGAAGCCCAAATTAATTGTCCAAGCTGTGAGTGCAAAATTATGGGCGAGAACGCAGTTCGATCCCAATATTTTTAAAACTCAAAAAACTTTAAAAAATTTTATCATTATCATTTTTCTGGATCCGATCTTTTCACATACTTGGACTGCCCAAAAACATGATGTTTAACATTTGGGGTCAACATTTTACACAAACAAACACACACTTCCAGAGAAAGCAATCCCTATGTGCTGCTTGGTCACCATAAAGCTAAAAATGTTCTAATAAAGGCCTAGAGCAAGGCAGTTTTTTGAACCACAAGCATGTCACCTTCCTTTATTGCCCCCACAATCAACCTTTCCTTCACTCCTATAACTTGACCTCATACCGACCTTATTATCATATAAACATTAACCATAGGCAGGTTTGGCCAAAGTTTGTTTGCATATTGGACTTTTTGAACTTTTTCAATTTAAGCCATTCGCCATTTTCAGCTCATATGACCTTTGTATGTAATCCTGTACCATGGTTCGCCAGTTCTTCCACAGGGGGCAAAAACGCTGTTTTTTTTCCACTTGGAAGAAATAGGTTTCTTTCCACTGAAAGCGGAAGAAACTAAAAAATTTTTTTTACTTTTTTTATTTTATTTAAAGCCAATGACTTGCACTTTTTGGTTTAATTAATATTATAAGTGAATGAAATATAGTGAATAATTTAAAATAAACCATTCAGGGGACCCCTGCATACCCCATGCAATGCTAATTAACTCGCATTGATCCCAAGGCCTAACATATAACAAATTACTGTAAGAAACTAATTAGACACTTTTCACACCAGCAATGCCAAGTAGAAGACTCCTTGTAAAACTTGAACATCTTCTATTTCTTTAAACAAAAGTTAGTCTCCCAGGTTCTCCCCACTAAGCATACAAAGTTAGTATTAAAAGAATATAATAATGGTTTGCCCTTTTATGATTTGTGTTTTAAATACAAATAGCCATACAGATTTTAAGTTTTGTTTTTCATTGTTTGCATACTACAATTACAACCATGATAGTATAATGTGCACAAGGAAAGATTGGAAAATGGGTTCAATCATCATCTGCATAATTTGATTGCAAGACAAACAAAATTGTGAGCAAATTTACTATATACTTGCAAGTATACTACCATTCTATACCTTGTAAATTAATTCTGAAAAAAGATGATTTCTGTAAAGTACTAAAGTAGCCTTTGATGATTTGAAGTGTGGCAAAGCTAATGATATGGTGTAATTTAGTTTGTTGTTTCATATGAATTTCTTTATTTTCTTTCCATTTCTTCTGGAAGAAACCCCCCTTTTTTTTCCAGTTTCTTCTTCTTCTTCTCCATTCTTCCGGAAGAAATAGGTTTCTTCCGGAAGTTTCCGATACCTCATTAAACATGAAGGTTCCCACGGGGCATCTATGACCCAATTAGTTCTTTAGCAAATTGGAATGGAGCCCATTTGACGTTTTCAGCTTATAGCTTATTTTATAACTTGACCTCATGACCTTTCACACCCTTGGTAACCCTTGACTGCATCATGAAAGTTCCCAAGGGGCATCTAGGGGCGCAAGTTTTATAGCAATTGGACTTTTTTACTTCTCAAATTCCAATTGTCCAATTTTGATGTTTAGCACCTTTATCACCTTTCCCCTCATCTTACCCATATCTTTGTGTGTGAACCTTGCCTCATTATCATTAAGGTACTAACAAGGGGCAACCTGTGATCCAGTTTTTCTGTAGCAATTTGACTTTTTACTTCTCGATGAGGCCAAATTGACAGGGTTGGCAATTTCCCAAGGAAATACGAGTATTTCTCACCTCGGCGGAAATAGGGGAAATACCGGGAATACTGGGAAATACGCTGGGAAATACTGGCAAATACCTGGTCGATACCCCGGGAAATACTATAGGATGTAAGTACAATTTGAAGACCGCATGTGGGTTAACATCAAATTACTACATTTTATATTTATAATGTTGTTGTTTTCGTTGGTTCGATGTCCACAAGTCCAATTCGTTGGCTTGGGTGGTTTCAGGAATTTGTTCACTGTGTAAGCTGATCCCGGGGCCGCTGTTATCTATGATACGGACGCCCTAACATGGCCCGCCGTTTTTTTAAGCTGGGGGCTGATTTGGAAGCAGTAGGGGTTTACAACCTACTCTTATTCTACACTGACTGCGATGTACATGTACAGTTTGTACTCTCTGAACACGGGACCGACTGCTTAACGTCCCCTCCGAAGGACGGATGCTTCATGATTTCATTAGCCCAATTCCAAGTGAACCATGGAGGAGAGCGGTATTCTGTCTTAATATGCTCGTATACAGATTAATCCAAAATTGAGCACCCGAGTGAATCCTAGCAATGACCCCACCGATTCTAACCCGGGATTTTGATTTGGTATATTTGCGCCATATAGTACCAGCCATATGTCGACAAAATGGCGTTCGTTCAATTTTTGTGTTAAAAGCGATTTTCAATTGCTTTTATTACTTTAAGGGGAAGATTCAATTGAAACATGTTGCCATTTTTTTTTCTAGACAGTTTAGACCTTCAAATATCCAAGATGGCCGCTGTGAACGGAAATTCAGCATAAATGTATTCATATTAGTGGACTTCTTGGCATGTTACTACTACAACTACTATTGTTAAGATCTTAAGAAATAAATATGCCAGTCTTAGGACAACTGGAATTATTCTATGTTTTTGCAGCTATTTCACCTCCAAATGGCTGCCATTTAGCACAAAATGGCCGCCATTACTGTTACAATGTGTAAATATTGGGTTAAAATACCCTCTTTCATAAATTGCTGGTAACCTACCAGCGAAGCTACAATACATCAATAAACAACTCGAAGATAGATCTATGTTTTTTTTTTAATTTTTTAGTTTTTTGCTTTTTTTAATTTTGTCATTATTTTTAAATAATAGAGTTAAAATATCACTATTTTCATCAATTGCTATTAAAACCGACCACAGAGCTAGAAATACATATAAGCATGGAAATGATATGAGATTGTTTCTAGTTGCAGAGGTTCATCGCCTACTATACAAGTCCAGGGGTAACACTAAGGTCAAGGATCTACTACGTTTTTTTTTTTTGTGCCCAATCGTCAAGCTGAAGATCACTAGTTTCCCCATATTTTTATCGTGCCCACAACATTTGCAACTGATATGGGTATCCTCACCAAGTAGTGACCGGTTCTTCCTTCACCAGATGAGTATGGATGGATACTCACTGATGCCCAGTTTGTTCAGGGGGAGTGAATAGGCTCGTGGGAGAACACCTAGCGCTGTCCCTTCGGATTCCCAAAAAAAAAGGCAAAAAAAAAAAAAAACAAAAAAGTGGGGGTGTAAAAAGCAAAAAAAAAAAAAAAAAAAAAATAGTTTTATTCCTTCTTAAGGATAAGCACTCCCGATATTCTCCCACTGTGACGGTGAACTTATTAGAAAAGTCGCCTATTGCAGTCTCACTTTGTCTAGATTAGTGTTTTCTGAGGTCTCTGGTCTCTGGACAAGACTTTGGTGGGTTAAAGCAGTTTGTGTGAGCGCTCAACCCATTCCACTTCCCTCATAGCATACTGCTGGAGTTGCTTAATAGCTCCATCTGTATCTGAATGCCCTTTGATCTTCTGCTGAGCCAGAAGCTCGCTCTTAGTGCAATTTTGGCTGTTGTATCGGTTATAGCCTTTCTCTTTCCTTGAGGAAGCCCAAGGATGCCAGTCATTGTTGACTGCTGTATTGCAGAAACCTCTGCTTCCTCTTTATTGGAAATTAGTACGTAGACCAACCTCTGCTTTCACAGTCGGCCATTAGATCTTGGCATTTGCACTTCTTTCTAGGCATATGCATTGGATAAGTTCTCCATAGGGACCGTCACCTCATGATGACACTTCTGATTTGGTAAGAAAAAGATGGTGATATCGGGTCTCTTAGCTGTCTCGTTGATTTCTTGAGGAACACTATTGTTTGTGTTTCCTCATCCATCAGGAATCTTAAGTCATTGGCCTTCTTCAGAAAGTTAGTTGGTTCGGTCTTAGGCATTGGTAAGACTGGAATTTCGATAGGTTGACGCATCACTGTGCGAAAGGCTTTGTATAGATGGATTTCAGATTTTCAGTGCGAGAGTTGTTTTCTGATTGTCTCTACGACAGCCAGACCTTTAAGTTGATCTCAGTGTTTGGTCTTGGCACCAGTTTTATCTCCGCTTTGAAAGAGTAACAAAAACAGCTATTAAGATATGGAACAGTATCACTTACGATGATTGCATAATTGGCCCAGAAAGTCCAAAGATTGATCTTGCCCCACATCTTCAGATTGGCAGGGAGAGAAGTTGATCATGAATTGATGTGAACACAGCAGCTCTGGGGTCCAGACATACCAAAAGTTTCTTTCCAGAGGTGTCGACCTGCATGAGACTCCCAGTTCAAACCACTGCCCTTGTTTTCCACATCCGGAAATAGACCACCATGTCTTCCGTCATCTACATGGTTTTTTTAGGTCCTTGATGCATTTCCCTTGTTTCTTTGATGACTCATGTCTTTGATCAGCTTTGTTCTTTTTGGACCCAAGACCGGATCTCTCCGTCTGGACTCAGCCATTTCATTTAGTATTAGATGCCGTTCTTTCTGTCCTAATTCTTCTATACCATTCCATCTTTTTGGCTTTCGTCTATTTTACTTTCCATCATTTTCTGTAGAGTATCTATGTACTTCCATCTTTAGATGTTGAATGCTACAGCCCACAAGCCATAAACAAATGTGATGCAAGAAATGATGTGCTCTGGAATTGCAACTGTCGAGTCAACAAGTTGCCCTTCTCTGAAATCTGTCATTCAAATCGACCAAATATATGACAACTAATGAGGCGTGGGTGGGTTTTGGCACATTTCAATTTTATCCTTGATTCAGTCACTCATGTTTATGTAAGAGCATTATCAACTATGGTGGTATTAATTATTGACTCAGGATAAGATTCGTTGTCAAAGGAAAGTAGCTATTTCAGCAGGTCTGTCGGGTTTGATAGTAAATTTACCAAGGTCAATTGCAGGTTATTGCAAATAGCTATCTATATTTGTGATATCAATATTAATAGTGCTTGGGGTTTTCTTTCAATTTAAATGATTCATCGTAATTTGTTTTTCGATTTAAAGGTCTTTCATTTGTTGCCCAAGCTCAAGACTCAAAATACCTTACAATGATTAACTTGATCAAATTATTTAGGACGTTGATGTTGTGAGCTACATTAATGCATTCAGAAAATATAACTGATTTAGAATCCGATTTGTTGATGACTTCAAGCGTCTAAACAAACGTTGTAAACCCCCCCCCCCACCCCCCCCCCCCCCCCTCCACTAAACAGTGGGTATCCATAAAGTAAAACACTTTTCATGTTCTATTGTTTATTACAAACAGATGATGGAGAAATGGATGCACATTTAACAGTTTTATCCCCCTTTAACATATGGTTTCAGTATGCCATGCTGTTTAGGCCTATTGAGCAGCCATCCTTGGATTTACACATTATGAGATGGAAAATGGTATTTCAAATCGAGCATGTATGAATAGAATATAGTCCGTTCAAAGTCCTAACAGTTAACTTGTTTATAACCTGCATATGATATTCGACACGTTTGCTTCACATTACATGCATTTTATACAACCTGGTATTTAGTATATGGCAGGCCATTTGGCAGCAATATTGTTTTTATAACTTTTGGACTACCTATAATATATACATAATGTTTAGGTAGTATGAACGCCAAAATCATTTCCACTCATTAAAATCCCCATTTGGACTACATTTTATGTCCTTGTGTTATTTTAATATACATTGTTTGCCCAGCTACAGGTGATGTTGGCGGCCATCTTGCCGATTTCCACGTCCCCCTTCAGAAAAAAATGGAACCAGGTTTTTTTGCATTTTATGTCCCCAAATGGGAACAAAATCAACTTTAAGTTCCTTTTAAACACACAAATTGAACGAAACGACACTAAGGCTAGTACTAATAGCAAAGCCCCTAACCACTAGGACCACGCGGTCCAATAGGTTGTGGTGATTATCTGGGTATGTTTGAATGGTTTAATTCAAGTTCAACTCCACTCCCACTAATTGATGTGATAAACCAAAAACAGTAGATATTATAGATAATCAGATGAGGCTACCCTAGGTGTGACAATCAGACCTTCATTTCTCCAATGCTCCAGAGCTCCTACAGCGTCCTCAACAGTCTACTGGAGCTCAATAAGTTGAGTTCGTATTACTTGAAATGGGGGGGGCGGGGGCTGTTCTTTTTTAGATGGCATGCAGTAATTGAGCCCGTGGTGTGCACCCAAATGAACTCTGGAGAGTTACTAGCGCTCTTATTTTTATAAATGGAAGGTGGACAATCAATAATAGACCTGTGGTCTTATGAAAAAGGACCAGCTACCTTGGATAAGGGATCATTGGAAGATTGAATGATAGAATTTTTAGAATAAAAGATCTAGGCAGGTTCTCACTGTGATCTTAACATGACTTGGGAATTTAGCATACTGTGCACGCCACGTCTGCTTGCAAAGTAAATTTCTTTACTGGGCCAATTTAGTGAAGATTTCTATCGTGGCGATTTAACCACTAATAGTTTGTAGTAACTTTGATGTATTAAATAAATGTTGAGAGAATGATGGATTAAATTGAAAATGTGCAAGAATTGCAGATCAAAAGCTTGATCAATAGTAAGTTAGTGATAAAATCAAAACACCATCAACCCCCTTAACCTGGGTCATTATGGCATATGAAAATTGCTTTTTGTGGTTGTTAGTTAATTTTCATAATGGTTTAAAGAAAATTAAGTTTTAAAAATGTCACTTTTTGGTAGTATTTCCCGGTATTTTCCAATTTTGGCTAAAATATGGCTGATTGGTATTTCCCGGGAAAATACCGGCCACCTGCCCAAATTGATGTTGTTCAGCCATTTTATAACTTGATCATGGCCTTGACCTTGGTATTGACAAGGACTTAATTAATATGAGAACTCCCAAGGGCCATCTATTGACCCAATTTCTGTAGCAATGGCACGCAAACATTCTACTAAAAAATTTGAGATCTTTTTCGGAGATGCAGAAATTGAGTCTCATTCATACACTCTGCGTATTACGCATATACAGCAGCAAATCAGTGAAGACGTTAACAGATACGCGAATGTAGCGCGAGTGGATTGAAAATGTCTAACTGCAAGCCGAGTACGCTTAATGTTTATGCTTTCGAATGGTACGAGCCGGGGCAGGGACCCCTTTTTCATCCTCCTAGGACTGATTATTTCTCGGGGGTGATTGGGTTTTAATCTCTATGATAAAATTTATAGGTTTTTAAAAAAAAAGAACTGGTTTATTCCTAATTAAGGTAAAATCTTTTGTTGCTGTCGTGTATGAATTAGGTTAAGAACTGCGCATTTACTTTTGCTCGAAAAATGGGACAAATCAATGCATTGCCACTGAATTGTGATGCTTTTGTCCAATGCACTCGCTCCTGCATTAGACGCATCAAAATATCAGTGCGCGTGCATTGATTTCCCCATTTCTTCTTGCAAGAATTATATGCGCAGTTATTAACCCTATAATCGACCAATGACATCCAACATATTTGCTTCAACATTACATGCATTTTATACAATACCTTGTGTATATTGGCAGCCATTGTGGCAGCAATATTGTGTATTTATAACTTTTTGGACTACCTATAATCTATACATTAATGTTTATATGAAAGCAAATTATTTCCACTCATTAAAATCCCGTCATTTGGACTACTTTATATGGGCCCTTGTGTTTATTTTATATACATTGGTTTTGCCCCCCTGCTACAGGTGATTTTGGCGGCCATCTTGGTTTCCCACTTACCCCTTCAAAAAAATGGACAACATGTTTTTGTGCATTTATTGTCCCGCCAATGGTGAACACAATCACCTTTAAGTTCCGCTTTTTAACACACAAATGCCGAACTGACATAGGTCTGTACGATAGGCAAGCACCCTAACCACTAGACCACGCTCTCCCACTATGTTTGGTGATATTTGTGGTTGTTTGATTGTTTAATTCAATTCAACTCCACTCCACGAATTGATTGTGACCTAACCACAAATAGTATTATTATATATATCGATGAGGCTACCCTGGGGTGACAATCAGACGCTTCATTTCTCCCATGCTCCCGAGCTCCTACAGCTTTCCGCAACAGTCTACTGGAGCTCAATAAGTTGAGTTCCGTATTACTTTGAAAGGCCGTGTTTTTTTTTATATGACATGCAAGTAATTGAACCAAGTTGTTGTGCATCTAAATGAACTCTGGAGAGTTAACTAGCTCTCTTATTTTTATCAAATGAAGGCATGGACAATCAATAATAGACCTGTTTGGTTCTTATGAAACAGGACCAGCTACACTTTGGATAAAGTGATTCTTAAGAATTGAACATGGGACTGTTAAGCGGGGGTTTAAAGGAAGGGAAAGCAACAGGGGAGGGGCAAAAAGTGAAACGGAAAGTGGTGAGGCAAAGTAGAATCGCGCGGGCTAGAGGAGAGATTGAAAGAGGGTGAGGGGTGATTGGGCGAGAGTTGAAAGTAAATGATAGAATTTAAATAAAAGCATCTAGCCAGTTCTAACTTGTGCTCTTACATGTCCTTGGAATTGTAGCATACATGTGCACTACACTGCTGCTGCAAGAAATTTCTTTACCGTGCCAATTTATTGAATATTTTCTATCTGTGGCTATTTAACCACTAATATTTTGTAGTAACTTGATGTATTTAAATAACTGTTGAGAGAAATGATGGATTAATTGAAAATGTGCAAGAATCTGCAGATCACAGACTTGATCAATAGCGAAGTTAGTGAAAAATGAAACACCATCAACCCCTCCCTGGGCATTTATTTGCATGAAATTCGTATCTGGTTTGTTAGTTATTTTCATAAATGTTTTAAAGAAAATAAGTGTTTTATAAATGTCACTTTTTGAGTATTTCCGGTATTTCCCAATTTTGGCCAAAATATGGCTGATGTTTTACCGGGAAATACCGGCCAACCCTGCAAATTGATGTTTTCAGCCATTTATAAACTGAATCCATGGCCTTTGAACTTGGTAGATGACAATGACCTATATTCATATGAGAACTCCAAGGACATCTAAATGACCCAATTTTCTGTAGCAATTTGGCAACGCAACATTCTACTAAAAAAATTGAGAGCTTTTTTCGGATGGCAGAAATTGATGTTCATTCATACACTCTGCGTATTTACGCATCTACAGCTCAAATCAAGTGAAGCCGTTAACAAGATACGGCAATGTAGCGCGAGTGGATTGAAAATGTCTAACTGCGACTCCGCGTACTGCGTAATGTGCTTTCGAATGCGTACGCTCCGGGCAGGACTGCTTTATTTTCTCAGTGGGTGATTTGTTTTTAATCTCTATGATAAATTATAGGGTTTTTTAAAAAAAGAACTGTTTATTCCTAATTAAGGTAAAAATTCTTTTGTTTCTGTCGTGTATGAATTAGGTTAATAACTGCGCATTTACTTTTGCTCGAAAAATGGGACAAATCAATGCACTTGCACTGAATTTTGATGCTTGTCCAATGCACTCGCTCCTGCATTAGACGCATCAAAATATCAGTGCGCGTGCATTGATTTGTCCCATTTTTCTTGCAAGAAGTAAATGCGCAGTTATTAACCTATAATCGACCAATGACATCCAACGATGCATCATCCAACATTCAACCCCCACCTCCCAAACAATCCCTACAGCAATCCCAACCATGGCAACAGACCTAACTGCAACATTCCCAGCAAACCAGATATTTCAACCTTGCTGATAACCATCCAACAGCCACAAGCACACAACATTCAGACAGTGGAGGTTGATGTTGATCAACCAATGACATCGAACACTGTTCCTAACAACATATAGGCTTGGGAGACAGCATATAATCTGAATAACCCTTCTATCTTCTTAACACTAGTTAGTGTGTGCATGGCAAGATCTTTATTTCATTATGTCCGAATATTTGTTCATGCCATTGTGTCGCTTTAAAGGTACGACAACAGGTTTTACAATGAAAGCCTTGCTTTTCGCACTGATGTAAAGCTTACTATTAAAAATATCACCATATCAAAGTATTTAGCTGAGAATTACTTCTTTCATATGGGAGCAAATTAAAAATACAGCCTGTGTTTTATATTGAAATATAAGCAAATCTAAATCACCTTTTGTTTTCACCTTTAAGACATTTCTGTAAAAGGGATGAGCAGTGATTTGCTAATAAAAATCATCAACTTTCTTATTTTGGTATTTTTTTTACTGGCATGGATGTGCTAACATAACCTGCAAGTGGTTGGCTTGAAATCTGTGTATTATAGACAAGGCAGTACTTTTTATCTGATTGTGTAATTTCTATACGTGCATATCAAAATTCCAACTAAAGATCAAAAAGCCTTTTCCTTTGAATATCCCAGATTTTTAAAAGCATGATATTTTGCACAATGACCTGTACAGTGTGACCACAAAGATGAACATTATTGATATTTGTTTATTCTGTACTGGTGTAAACCATAATCTACTGTTTAGTGTACATTTTGAGACACCATCGCTGTATGTATATTTTGGAAGACGGTATGAACATTTTCCTCAAATACATTTTTTCACTTTTTGGTGTTTTTTCTTCCCACATTAAAGTAGTTATATGGAATTGTACATGCTTTAATTTATAAGCTAAAAAATGCATTTCCACATTTTTTTCTCTCGAATTATCGCTGCTCATCCCTTAATACAGGGTAAAAATCTATCTATAGATATAAAATCACTACATATGGCACTATATATGGATGCCTTGAAATCCCTCATTGCACCTTTAAAGGGATAAGCAGCAATAATGCAAGAGAAAAAAAAACATGGAAATGCAATTTTTAACATATAAATCAAAGATAACTATGTACAATTCCATATCTACTTTAATGTAGGAACAAAAACACCAAATAGTGAAAAATGAAGTATTTGAGGAAATTTGTCATACTGTCTCCTGCAAATAGACATACAGCGATGATGACTCAAAATCTACACTAAACAGCTGATTGCAGTGGCGTAACAGGCGGGGGGCAGGGGGGGCAGGTTTCCCCCCGATGACTTTGGCCGGGAAAATTTGGCCTTTTGACCCGGATGACCCCCCTGAGAGGGAAAATTTCCCATGAGAGGGAAATTTGCTATGAGAGGGAAATTTGCTCCCTCAGAGCGGGCAGGCCCGTTACGCCACTGGCTGATTGTGATTTACACCAGTACAGAATAAACAAAGATCAATTTAACATTTGTTTGAGGTCAAACTGTACAGGTCATGGTGCACATGGTCATTACGCTTATAAATCTGTAATCTGTTATATTCACACAGAAAGGCTTCTACATTACGAGCTCAAGTCTGAATTTTGATACGCACGTATAGAAATTACAGTGCTGCCTTGTCTTTAATACACAGATTTCAAGCCAACCACTTGCAGGTTATGTTAACACATCTATGCCAGTAACAAAAATACTAAAATACAAATTTTGTGTTTTTTTGTGTTTCGGATCAACAAATTGCTGCTTATCCCTGTAAGTGGCCTAATTGTTTGATGAAGAAATAGAAATTGGCAACTTTCTGCACATATAACAAGATGATTCAGCCCAGAGTCATGTGCTTATTGCATTGCTTATCAGTTTGTTTGATGCCAGAGAATCTATTTTGAAGGTTACATGATGTTTGACTAATTGTCTTATTTTAAAATATGCATTTTACGTCAAACTTGGGTACGAAGGCATTTTTCTATTTTTTTACACACACTTTTGAAAAAAACCTACTCTTACATATACCCGGGCGGGGGTGGGGAGATATGCAGTTCGTCATGTGAATGCAACAAAGTCGTATCTGCATATTTGTCATTTTGCAGAAAAGGCCATTTTGTGCTCAATTTCTTTTGTTTTCTATTGTTTTTGAATGCCTTCTTTCTTTCATAAAAATATTTTTACTTTGATTTGAGCTGGCAATATAGCTTGAATTGTGTGTTTTTACCAGTATTTTGAAAATCAAGCAAAAACTCAATTTTGCCAAAATGTCAGTTACGACTTGTTGCACTCACATGACGAGTTGTATTCAAAGGTGGATATGGTGCGTTAACAGGGACTTCCGAAATGCACCCTAAACAAGTATTTCCACAGACTAAAAATAATACCCTAAACAAGCATTTCTGTCTGTTTTGCTACCATAAACAAGCAAGCCTTTTTGTCAGTTTCCTACTTTAAACAAGTAAGCAATGCATTGTGTTGATATTATACCTTATTATCTGGCTTTGCTCATGTTGCTTTACTTCCACTTAAATATTTTTTGATTATTTGATCTCACGTACATCACAATTTTAGGGTTGCGAAAAAACATACCCTTTTTCCATATTTTGCTGTTTTTGACACCCTAATCGCCTGTTGGAAAAAGAGATCTTTCTTGTTCACGCATCATATCCACCTTTGAATACAAGTGCCCCCCCCAGGAGGTAAAACTTATGCTTATCTTCACAGTTGTACCCTTTGGTTGGGAGAAATGGTGTAAAGTGCCCTCGTGTCCAATTTTGACAATTCTACTTATCAAAATGTCATGAAAACATCAAGAATAGATTCTCTGACATCAAAACATATTTTTTAAACATTACCATAACAAACATCACATAATACCCATTTATGTCTAACGACCAGGGGCGTAACAGGGGACACTTTCAGAGGGGGCAAATTTTCAGTTTTGAGGCAGATTTTCCTGGTTGGAGGGGGTTTAGAGGCAGATTTTCCTAGTTGTAGGTAAAAATGACCCGTTGAGCTGGCAGAAAAGGGCCGATTTGGAATTATTTTCCAGCCTTTTTTTTCCTGGTCAAAACACTGGGGGCAACCTTCCCCCCTGCCTCATCCCCCTGTTACACCACTGGTCTAATGTCCATGACATAATGTCCATGACGGTAATGCCCATGACAATCATTAGCATATTTCTAATTAGCATACTTAGCTATAATTATTTTTTTAATTTTTTTCACATGTCATTATCTCCATAGGTATATTAACATTGCATATACAAGGTATGAATAAATTCAATTGCATGATAGTGTAGTTACAGGAAAATAGTATAAAACATCATGGACATTGCATACATTTGTCAAAAATCATTAGTAAAACTTGAAAGAAACTTAAAAGTACCCTCTAGATAACTTGGTTTGATTTCAAAGTGCAAGTTACACAATGTATATACAAATTATGCATCTTGGTATTAGATTAATACATACATTTCAGTGGTCAATACTCATAGATACATGACTGAAATATTTGACAGCACCATTTTTACTAAAAATTGCAAGAACTAATTGTTATTGGTAAATTCATTTTTTCCAAAAAACACTGAAAATTAAATATTAGAATACAGATAGGTATCTTTCTTCCATGTTTTTCAATGTATATTGTTGCATTAAAATGAATTTTACACGAATAGGCTAAAGGGGACATTGCCGTGGAAATGCACATATGCCAAATTTAAAAAACGCACCATGATTTAGTGTACATTGTACAATGTAGCATCCTTGGTAAATCTATTTATAAATTTAAAAAAAAATCATGACTTTCCTTGTGCACACATGAGTGATGATTCAGTAGAACTGCAAATACGGGAGATAGACCAATATAATCTAATACAGCATAATATATGAAGTATACAATTGAAGTAATTTGAACAATACTTTTAAGGATTGGTTACAAAATATTGCCCAAAAATCCAAAATAAAAAAACCAGTCACTTAATGGTCTGTACCTGAGGTGCCCAAGTGAGACTGATAAAGTGCTGTAGGTGAAATCGGTGATATCCCTGTAATTATTGCAGGGGAACCGAGTATTACAAGAAATATCTCAAAAGGCTAAGTTCCAGGGTTGTCTATCTTCCTTTTCATCCCCAAGGTGGGGGAAATAGGTTTTGTCTCTATGGTCATTTGGGGGAGAATTTGATGCTTGATTGGAACCATTGTTAAATTTGGGGAAGAATGTGGTTCAATGTGGCAAGGAGGGAGAACAATTCAGATTTGGCTGGAAAATAGATCGCCCCTGCAATTAAAGCATGAAATTATCAGTGTTCATGTCTATGGAATGATCATATTTTCGGAGACAAGGGGAGGAGTTTGCCAGAATGAAGCGCCCCCAATTTTCCTTGAACCTAGGTTTTTTACATATTTGGAATGCTAATACCAAAGTATTAGAGCACACCTGAAGTGAAAATAGCGTCCTTTCTGTAATAAGATGATGATGTAGTAGGTTCTGTTGTGCACACAGAAAGTCAAAGCATTGTTTTCTAGGGAGCTTATGGGGTAACGATACGATAGCACACACGTGTCAAAACAAGGTTTGCTGTTTTCTTTTGCATCTTTTGTCTCAATAAACCCTTCCAAACGTTCTCGGCAGGTGGTCTACAACCGATTCCGTAAAATTTGAGAGAAATTCTATCCCGAAAAAAAATCTCCTCCTGTCACTTTACAATAATGTGCATTCCTGTATTTTAAATTCTGTACATCAAAACTATCTTGAAAACCTGAAACTTTAAATCTCCGTCCTTTTCATTTTCGTGCAGCATGACTGTAATTGTCAGACTCTAGATTTGTGGACTCCCTTTAACTCAGCCCTGTACAGCTTATGAGTTTGCTTACTAGGCTAGTTTAGGGTCCCATGGGAAAATGAAAAGGTCTCAGCTATTTAGATATGTTATACTGCATTATAGAATTCAAAACCCATGTTCACCTCTGTACTTTCCGAGGTATGGGCAATTGAATGAGGGGGCACTGTGCTGTTGTTGGAATTAAAATCGGGATTAAAATTCCAAGCTAAATTATTAAACATGTAGTCCGATAGCAGAGAGAAAGAAATCAATCTATGCTAATGAAAGCCATGCAAAGTAGCGTAGCGCATTTGTACCTACAAAAACATAGCTCTCAAACTTCTGTCTAATCGGATTTGCTTCAGTGGTAGTCAATGTAAAGATGAGTTGAATGTTACTGACCTTTGAGCGCCCGCGTTTTGGATACGAAGCAACACAAGCCTTTGAAAATGATGGAACATGAAAAGCCAGATTATCTCAATTCGTTCATGAAAAGGTGAATCGGGCCTCATGTTTTCTTTTTCTGGCCCCATCCCAACTATGCGACTCTGTCCAAAACTTTTCCTCGGGTGACACGATGGGTTGGTTGAATCTACTATAGTTTGTGGGTAGAAGGGGTCTCGATGGCCCACCATGAAATAAATTCTAATCGATGTCTCTATATCAGAAAAAATGCATAGAAAACGATTAGCTATGTTAAAAAATTCAAAAATTGTCCCACGTGCCATTTTTAGGTAAATTTATGCAAATTAGGATCGCCATTACAGAAAAATATAGATTTCATCGTATCTCAACAACAAGAAACAAAAATTGTTCTTCTAGAGCCATTAAGACCGCTTGCCATGCATATTTGTATTGTTGTTTTGCTTCGGATCCAAGATGGCAGCCAACATGGCCGCCTCAAAGATCTACAAAGTATAAAAGTGCTAAATGCCTGTTTTATTTAGTCGTATAGTCATAAAATGAGAAAATAAATTAAGGAATATATGTCTTTGACCATTAGAAACTCATATCTGCCTGTTTTGCTTAGTGAGTATATTTAAAGCAATATTAGCACATTTTTTTGAAGAGCGCCCCCAATTTTTCAAAAATTTGGAGATTTTTACATGGTTGCATTGGTAACTGGCTAGTAAACTATACCTGTGAATGGTTAAGCTCGAAAATGTCTATGTGTCACAAACGAAGGAATTTTGTAATTAGAATAATTATTATCGGGGATCCCCGATAATAATTCAACGGCTGCTTGAAACGGCCTTCAAATGTGAAATAGCCGGGAAATAGCGACATGTACGTGTCTACGCTCATCCATTAGTTGTTTGATTGGTTCAGGCAAGTCAAGTTAGAGGTTATTATCTCGAGGTGGCACCATTTCATCATGGACGGATGCATTAACGTAGCATTTCAGCTCTGCCGTTAACCCAATCTGGGATCCCAATTCTAATTACAAAATAGCTTATTTTATGACAAATACGCATTTCTTAGCATTCTCGTTCGCAGGTATAGTTTCCTAGACAATTACCAACGTAACTGTGCAAAAATATCAAATTTTGAAAATTGGGGGCGCTCTTCAAAAAATGTGCGAATATTGCTTTAACATTCAATATGGCGGCCAATTTGTTCGCCTTCAAATGTGTTAAAAACTTAGAAATTGCCTTATATTGTCCCCAAATTAGGATGAAAATGTGAATTAAAGTATGAGATATATGCATTTGACCAGTATAAAAACACAGCTGGCAATTCTGTTTGTTAAAATTTAAGATGGCGGTCAATATGGCCACATTCAAAGAATTTAAACCTTAAAAATTACCCTATTTTTGTCATATATCTAGACATAACACCCAGAAAGAATAATAAAGTTCAAATTAGAATATGTCTAATATCATTAGTAACTCATAACTGCTATTTTTGTTCCAGTAGTATTTCTTAAATTCAAGATGTCGGCTAATAAAGCCGCTCTCAAGATTTTTGAACTCGGTGATATTAGCCGCCATCTTCATTTTCAACTAAGTTAACCAAACAAAAATACCAGCTTTGGGTTTTAATTGGTCAAACGCACATTTCTCATACTTTAATTCACATTTTCATCCTAATTTGGGGAAAATATAAGGTAATTTCTAAGTTTTAACACATTTTGAAGGCGGACAAATTGGCCGCCATATTGAATGTTAGATATACTCACTAAGCAAAACAGGCAGATATGAGTTTCTAATGGTCGAAGAAATGTATTGTTGCTTTATCTATGACCTTTTAGTTTTTGAAGTATAGGTCAACAGTTCCAGGTCATCAGGGCATGAAAATGTCAAAATGGTCTGATTTTAATTCAACTTATTCCAAATTACTTGTATGCATTGTATGGTCATAATAACTCATCTCAGATATTAAAACAAAATCAAGTTGAATCACTCTACATCATTTAATTGGATCTTATAGGCAGGAGCTAGTGAACCTGTATTGACCCTTTAAAAAACAGAGTAGGGAGGCATTTCCAGTGGCCTTTAATTAAATTGGATCCTTGATTTCTCATTGTTCGTAATTGGCAAAATTCCTCTTGTGTTTCAAATACAAAATTTGGGAGCTTTGCTATTCATATAATTCACTTTAGCCAATTGTCAACGCAACTGTGCAATTACAATTTTGAAAATTGGGGCACTCATGAAAGTATTGCTTTAATTTCAGGCAAAAACACTTCTTAATTTTTTTTAAAATGAACATTTTTCATTTCTGAATTTGATTCTTACTTTGAAAATGGCCTTCTTGTTACAATTTCAGACACAATGGTATATGGATGATTCTTTCATATGGTAAAATCGAAACACCACCAGTGTTTTTACAAGACAATCATCTCAAAGCTGGTCGTTTTATTATAAGACATGCACCCTATCATTTTATAGCACATTGTTAAATTTGATCGAAATTGAATGTCCAAGTTGAACTTTATTTTTTTCATGCTTGTTACTTTATGTTATTTGAGATCAATGTAGGCCTATTACAATATTTGTTAGAGTCATAGATTTCCACATAGGATAATTAGACAATTTTTTGTTTCCATTATCATTCGCATTAATTTAACAAAGTTTTATTATTGCAGCATGGATGCATCTTCTATTTTTAGAGAATGTTATTTAAATTAACTATAATTTTGGGGTGCAGTCACGTGCTTTAGTCGATCGCTATTTCAAAGAAATTAAACAAAAGGGGCCCCTGTGGGCGGCCCAACCTATCTTACAAATTGACCTCACATGACCTTTGACCTCATCTACAAAGGAGGAACCCGGGGGGTTAACTGGGTATTCTGGGGGTCAGTAACGGCACCCCGTTACAAAAAGGTGATGCCTTGGCATGTCTTTGAGACTTGCAATACAGGGAACAATTCAACCCATGTCTCTGGCAGTCAGATTTTACTTTTCAGACTAAATTCAGTTTCAGGTAGAGTATCAAATCAGCATGAATCTGTGTACAATGATATTGTTTGTGTTGATATCATGCTCAAAACAGAATAAAAAGTCCATAAAATCGCTCACTTAGTTTAAAATCTCAGGGTTAAACTTCCCATGGTAATGTTGTCTTGCCCTGAGTCCTTGGATAGCGTGTCTTTTTGATTATGTCTGTCTCGGATAGGGTATCCATTTGGACAGACCTCCCTCAGATAGTGTAACAGTTCATTCATTTCTGATTCTCCAATAAAGCGTTCACCACCGGAACCTTGTCATCCCCATTTTTACAGTCTGGGGTGTAGTTTGTTCTCTACTAGTTATGCACTATTTTATCTATCGGTTTATCAGTAATAGGTGAACAGCAGTGCCAGGGCCCTCCTTCCCCAGAATCGGCTCTGACCTGAAAAGTCATTTCATCCCTGATCACTACCCTGCTGCAAATGACATGACTTACCACATGCTGAATTTAACTCGTTTTTTCTTGGCAAATGTTTGAGGGCATTGTTCACATCGAGATGGCTTGCCTACTCTTGTGGTGGATTTTCATGTGCCTGATCAAATCTCCTTTGCCTACAAATTTGCCCCCCTTTTTTTTGTGGTCACCACACCATCGCACACCTGATCCTTGCCAGCATGCCGTTTGGTGCTGCAGACATGCCGACACCTGGCTGAAGACGGCACCGCATATCGGACTTGGGCTTGTTTTTCAACGACGCTTTTCATTCTGTTGGTTTTGAATGGTGTTTTGCTCATGTGCCTATTCAAGAATCTTTGCGCGTGTAATGTCTTCGTACAGCATTGCACAATGCCAGGTCTTAAACCATATGTATTGCTTCGTGGAGACCACCTTTACTTATAGGAATTTTTTGTCACAGTATGTGCATTTACAATCACATTGGTCCTTTGTTGTAGCTTCTCATTAGTGTTTAACTGAAAGCGTTTGAAATACCTCTTGTTGCAAAAACTGCACTTGTGCGATCTCTCCTGCAGATGTGATTGACGGATATGTATGTTCAGCCGGCCTTGGTTAGGATATGCTCGATGACATTGAGAACAAGGAAATGCTTTGGGATTAGCTTCATCCTTATGCCGCCTCAAGTGCCGAAGATAAATACTTTTGCGTGAAAACGTCTTCCCGCACAAATCGCAAAGTAGTGATACCTTGCCTGTATGCTCCAGCATGTGATCATCTAGAGTAGCTTTCTGCCGGAAGACCATGCTGCATTGGTCACATCGGTGTTGCTCAAAGATCTTGTGTGCTCTGGCCTTGTGCTGCTTTAGCTTAGCTGCTTGTCTATATGACTCGCCACAAAGCTCACATTTATGAGGGCTCATTCCATTGTGGATGACTTCATGTTGTTTTAAGAATTGCGCATGTCTGAATACTTTACCACAATGTTTACATGGATATTCTGTTGGCCTCAAATGGATTTTTTCATGACCTCTCAAGTGATGCGGCCTCTTAAAAATCTTCTTACATACCTTGCACTGTAATATACGTTTACGTGGACAAGTATATTCCTGTTCAGGTTTCATGTGAGTTTTTCCACAAGTTTCACATTTAGGTTTTTTTATAGTTGTGTGGGTTTTCACATGCCTTTGTAGAATGTCCTCAGCTCTACATGTTCTTGGACAATATGGACAGGAGTAACGACTAGGATCCTTGGTATGTGTTTTGTGATGGAGGTTGAGGCCCACTGGTGACTTAAACTGCTTCTTACAAATTGGACAAGGATAAGTTTGATCTTTGGTCCTTCCACTGTCCGATGGCAGGTTCAAATGCAATTTTGCAAGAATTTCTAAGCTATTGTGAACTCTCTTCACATGATTCTGCCAGGAGCTTTCAGTTCTACATATTCTTTCACAGTGAGGACAAGGATATTGCTTCTTCTCCTGGACATGCGTTTTATCAGTTCCTGGACCAATTTCATTGGTGGCCTTCTTGTCAGGTGTAACTTTGGCTACATTGGTTACATGTACATGTACTACCACTTCTTTTTTGTTGGACTCTTTCTGACTTACATAAAACATCTTTTTGTGATTATATTCCTGGCCTATCTTTTTCTCCTGTTGTGTTTTGTCACTTTCACACTTGTCAAGATCTAGACTTTTTGCAAGTTTTTCACGTTCTGGTATGTTATCATCACCAGATACAAGTTCACACTCTGGTACCTGATCATCACCAGATGACTCAGATATGGACTCAGTCTCAGTAGCATCAAAGCTGTCAACATCACTGTCAGTATCTTCCCCTTCTTCCTCCACTTGTTTTTCTACCACTTGGTTATTTTCCTGGCCAATCTTTTCCCCCTGTTGTGTTTCGTCACTTTCATGTTTGTCTAGATCTTGACTTTTTGGAAGTTTTTCACTTTCTGGTACCTGATCATCACCAGATGACATGGACTCAGTCTCAGTAGCATCAAAGCTGTCAATGTCGCTGTCAACATCTTCCCTTTCTTCCTTCACCTGTTTTTCCTTCATCTGATCATTTTCCTGGCCAATCGTTTCCCCCGGTTGTGTTTTGTCACTTTCATACTTGTCAAGATTTTGACCTTTTGCAAGATTTTCACATTCTGGTGCCTGATCATCACCTGATGCAAGTTTTTCACATTCTGGTCCCTGATCATCACCAGATGACATGGACTCAGTCTCAGCAGCATCAAAGCTATCAATGCCACCATTGACATCTTCCCGTTCTTCCTTCACTGGTTTTTCCTCCACTGATTCAACCTCAATATCATTAGCACCACCACTTTCACCTTGGACAGTGACTGGAACAGAAACTGCTGCATACTCTGGCAAATTGACTGACACAATGACACCAAATTCTTTGGCATTCTGAGGATGCTGACTGCAAGTAGCACTGTGATCTCGTACCAGTAAGTCCACCATTTCCTCCAAGAAAATCCAGACATGTGGAGCATTTTTCTCTTCTTTAGGAGTTTCTTCTCTGTGTGTTTCTGTCTTGTGGTACAAACTGTATAATAAGATGCTTCAAAATCTGGTAGCCATTGCTCAATGTTTTCTTTCCACATGAAGGATTGCATACGCTTGTCATCTAAAATTGGTTTATCCATAGCAACACGGTACAGGTATATGGTATTGTCTTCTTTCTCAATTTTGCTTTCTCAGATATCTGTGGGAAAAATATTGAAAAAAAAAAGATAATTGAAAAGGAAAGAATTTAGTATTCTGCCACCACCCGATGAATCGGCAGCTCGACGGAAAATCAAACTGCATGTTGTGGATTTGCGTGGGCAGAATACTGAATCTCACAAGGAAAAGGAGGTGTGACATTCTAGCCATGTATTACTCATTTAGAGGAAGAAGAAAAACAGAAAACAATAATTCAAACATCGTAGTACAATTTCCACATACGTTTGATTAGAAATAGAATGTAACCCGAATATAGACTTAATAGGGTGGAATGAGGAGCAGAGAGCGCTCTTGGAAAAAAAATTAGAGGAAAAAATGTGCAAGAAAAGATGGAAATATTCATGCTTTATCTTTTGCCTCTGTGAATGGGACACTTTTGCCTGCGATCAGGAAGTGTTTGCATTGACCAGAAAACTTGTCCCCTTGGAACAACTGGGCTGGTTACGTGCCTGAGAAGGGAGTTTCCATAACAAATTAACATGACCAATCTGACACTTTTTCTGAGACACTTATTATGAATTTGGAAACCCTTCATGGAATAAAGCACATCAAATGCAATTACATAACATTGAGCCATTTCTTTTTCATGTCACAGGGCTTTGTATCCCATTTACACAGGGAACGACACCTTATTTCAGGGGTTCTCAATTATATTAGCTGAATGGCCAGAGAATGCCGAACACATTTGAAAGTTCCCTACTTGAGGGCCAAATACACCTGAAATTCTTATGTTTTCCCTTTTTTCAAGTCGAGGGTCAAAAATCAATGGTTGGGGGCTGGATTTGGCCTGCAGGCCACCCTATTGAGAACCTCCAACTTATTTTATACATACAATTAAACGGCAATGAGTTCAATGTTTCATATTATCCGAAGATGTATTTAAACTTATAAATTCCATTTTAAAATGGAATTTTAGTCATGCTAGTACCAGGACAGGCTCTACTGGCCTTGTGCTCTGGCTCATATAACATATTTGCACATACCTCTTGCATAAATTGCACCTTCATGGAATCCATAGGTACATTTGTTTGAAAGGAAAGCAGATATCTAGTACAATGGAGTCATACTGAAATTTTGGGCATGTCGGACGAAATTAATGTTTTACATTATACGAGTCACCCTCATTTCTAGTATAACATTACTATAGTAAAATTGTGTAGCATGGATCCTGACAAGAATATCTCCAAAATTCCTGCAAACCATTCACCATGCAACCACAAATCATGGAGCCCTAATTTAGCCTTAGGTACTATCCGTACATGGAAGCTTCAGAAATATAGCTATATATGAATGTCATAATTAGCTTTATTGGAACAAACTAGAATTTCGGAGTTCTCGGCTTTTGCACTCATGTGGGCTGTGCCATAAAAACGTAACATTTTAGTGACACATACAGGAACACATGCACAACGGATTATAAAGTGGTCCTGCCGGCTATGCTGGCAGCCCACAAAAATCTTTGTTACAAGTTATTGGCACTCATCAAATTCAACCTATGTCTCTGTCAGTCACATTTTACTTTTCAGACTAAATTCAGTTTCAGGTAGAGTATAAAATCAGCATGAATCTGTTACAATGATGATTTTTGTGTTGATATCATGCTCTTAACAGAATAAAAAGTCCATAAAATAGCTCAAATGGAGTTTAAAATCTCAGGTTAAAAATCCAATGGTAATATTGCTTGGCCCCGAGTCTTGGATAGCGTGTCTTTTTGATTATGTCTGGTCTCGGATAGGGTATCCATTTGAACAGACCTGGTCTCAGATAGGGTACCATTTCATTCATTTCTGGACTCATAAAGCGTCACCACCGGAACCCTTGTCATCCCCATTTTTAGTCTGGGGGTAGTTTTCTCTACTGGTTATGCCACTATATTTATATATTTATCAGTAATAGGTGAACAGCAGTGCCAGGGCCTACTCCCCAGACTCGGCTCTGACCTGAAAAGTCATTTCATCCCTGATCACTACCCTGCTGCAAATTGACATGAATTACCACATGCTGATTTAACTCGGTTTTCTTGGCAAATGTTGAGGGGCATTGTTCACATCGATATGGCTTTCCATCTGTGTGGATTTTCATGTGCCTGATCAAATCTCCTTTGCCTACAAATGCTGCACCACACACGTCGCACACCTGATCCTTGATCCCAGCATGCCGTTTTTGGTGCTGCAGACATGCCGACACCTGGCTGAAGACGGCACCGCATATCGGACATTGGGCTTGTTTTTCAACACGCTTTTCATTCTGTTGGTTTGAATGGTGTTTGCTCATGTGCCTATTCAAGAATTCTTTGCGTGTAAATGTCTTCGTACAGATTGCACAATGCCATGGTCTTAAACCAGTATGTATGCGTTCGTGGGAGACCAACTGTGACTTTGTAAGGAATTTTTTGACACAGTATGTGCATTTAAAATCAAATTGTCCTGTGTGTAGCTTCTCATGAGTGTTTAACTGAAAGCGTTTGAAATATCTCTTGTTGCAAAAACTGCACTTGTGCGATCTCTCCTGCAGATGTGATTGACGGATATGTATGTTCAGCCGGCCTTGGTTAGGATATGCTCGATGACATTGAGAACAAGGAAATGCTTTGGGATTAGCTTCATCCTTATGCCGCCTCAAGTGCCGAAGATAAATACTTTTGCGTGAAAACGTCTTCCCGCACAAATCGCAAAGTAGTGATACCTTGCCTGTATGCTCCAGCATGTGATCATCTAGAGTAGCTTTCTGCCGGAAGACCATGCTGCATTGGTCACATCGGTGTTGCTCAAAGATCTTGTGTGCTCTGGCCTTGTGCTGCTTTAGCTTAGCTGCTTGTCTATATGACTCGCCACAAAGCTCACATTTATGAGGGCTCATTCCATTGTGGATGACTTCATGTTGTTTTAAGAATTGCGCATGTCTGAATACTTTACCACAATGTTTACATGGATATTCTGTTGGCCTCAAATGGATTTTTTCATGACCTCTCAAGTGATGCGGCCTCTTAAAAATCTTCTTACATACCTTGCACTGTAATATACGTTTACGTGGACAAGTATATTCCTGTTCAGGTTTCATGTGAGTTTTTCCACAAGTTCACATTTAGGTTTTTTATAGTTGTGTGGGTTTTCACATGCCTTTGTAGAATGTCCTCAGCTCTACATGTTCTTGGACAATATGGACAGGAGTAACGACTAGGATCCTTGGTATGTGTTTTGTGATGGAGGTTGAGGCCCACTGGTGACTTAAACTGCTTCTTACAAATTGGACAAGGATAAGTTTGATCTTTGGTCCTTCCACTGTCCGATGGCAGGTTCAAATGCAATTTTGCAAGAATTTCTAAGCTATTGTGAACTCTCTTCACATGATTCTGCCAGGAGCTTTCAGTTCTACATATTCTTTCACAGTGAGGACAAGGATATTGCTTCTTCTCCTGGACATGCGTTTTATCAGTTCCTGGACCAATTTCATTGGTGGCCTTCTTGTCAGGTGTAACTTTGGCTACATTGGTTACATGTACATGTACTACCACTTCTTTTTTGTTGGACTCTTTCTGACTTACATAAAACATCTTTTTGTGATTATATTCCTGGCCTATCTTTTTCTCCTGTTGTGTTTTGTCACTTTCACACTTGTCAAGATCTAGACTTTTTGCAAGTTTTTCACGTTCTGGTATGTTATCATCACCAGATACAAGTTCACACTCTGGTACCTGATCATCACCAGATGACTCAGATATGGACTCAGTCTCAGTAGCATCAAAGCTGTCAACATCACTGTCAGTATCTTCCCCTTCTTCCTCCACTTGTTTTTCTACCACTTGGTTATTTTCCTGGCCAATCTTTTCCCCCTGTTGTGTTTCGTCACTTTCATGTTTGTCTAGATCTTGACTTTTTGGAAGTTTTTCACTTTCTGGTACCTGATCATCACCAGATGACATGGACTCAGTCTCAGTAGCATCAAAGCTGTCAATGTCGCTGTCAACATCTTCCCTTTCTTCCTTCACCTGTTTTTCCTTCATCTGATCATTTTCCTGGCCAATCGTTTCCCCCGGTTGTGTTTTGTCACTTTCATACTTGTCAAGATTTTGACCTTTTGCAAGATTTTCACATTCCGGTGCCTGATCATCACCTGATGCAAGTTTTTCACATTCTGGTCCCTGATCATCACCAGATGACATGGACTCAGTCTCAGCAGCATCAAAGCTATCAATGCCACCATTGACATCTTCCCGTTCTTCCTTCACTGGTTTTTCCTCCACTGATTCAACCTCAATATCATTAGCACCACCACTTTCACCTTGGACAGTGACTGGAACAGAAACTGCTGCATACTCTGGCAAATTGACTGACACAATGACACCAAATTCTTTGGCATTCTGAGGATGCTGACTGCAAGTAGCACTGTGATCTCGTACCAGTAAGTCCACCATTTCCTCCCAAGAAAATCCAGACATGTGGGAGCATTTTTCTTCTTTTGGAGTTTCTTCTTTGGTGTTCTGTCCTTGTGGTACAAACTGTATGATAAGATGCTTCAAAATGTCTGGTATCAATTGCTCAATGTGTTCTTTCCACATGAAGGATTGCATACGCTTGTCATCTAAAATTGGTTTATCCATAGCAACACGGTACATGTATATGGTATTGTCTTCTTTCTCAATTTTGCTTTGTCAGATATCTGTGGGAAAAATATTGAAAAAAAAAAGATAAAGAAAAGGATGTGTGACATTCTAGCCATTGTAGGGAATAAGAAAACAATATTCAAACAACTGTAGTACAATTTCATATACTGTTTTGATTAGAAATTAGAATGTACCTGAGCATAGCCATTAGTGTGGAAAATAAAGAGCAGAGAGTGCTCTTGGAAAATTTTAGAGGAAAAATTGGGAAAGAAAAGATGGATCATGATAAATCTGTTGCCTCTGTGAAATTGCCTGCGATAGGAAGTGTTTGCATTGACCGGGAACTTGCCCCTTGGAAAGACCAGGCTGGCACTGTGTCTGAGAATGTACATACTTCTGCCATTGATAAACAAAATTTCATTGTAGGTATTAAGGGTACACATATTTCTGTCATGACGGTTATTAGGTATGTCTGGAGAAAATGCTGATTAATTTTTGATAGGAAGCTGATGACAAGTTGGGGACTGACAATGTCAGCACCAAAAAGGGATTTAATGTTCTCAAATATCCCCAAGACTTCTTTATAAATTGACTTGGAAAAGTATTTTAGTAATCTAACATAATATTAGTACAAAATCTTGTCATTCACAATTAATACAAGCTACAGATTCATGTGCAACATGTGGTGCCCTTTTTTGAGGTACATTTGATGAGCTCACTGACACCCAGCTTGAGTTATTAAACAATAATAATATTATTAAGTCCTAACTTGGCATGACACCTCGAGGGCCTACCCCTGCTTTCATAGTCCATATGGCTTAGCTATCCCGAAAATATCTGATGTGTACCCTTGAAACTCAATCTCTTGCCAGGTGTATGATAATGGCTGATGATTGTGTCCAGGGGGGCAAGTTGCCTCCTCTGGCTCAAAACATCGGGACAATATGAACAAAATAAGCATTTTTATTCCTCTTTTTTGGGGAATTTTAACCAATTTCAGCCTAAATTTGGGCAAAATTAAAGTAAATTCAGCAATTTTCCCGTGCTACGTGCGCATTTTGTCAAATTCTGTCTTAATTGGAGCAAATCACCAGGACGACTTATGAATTTTGCCCCCTCTGGCGGGACAACCAGGAAATTTTGCCCCGGGGATCGACTGCCTTGGTACACCACTGATTTTGTCCATACCATTCATTCCAAAATGTCCAGAGAATATCTATGGAAATGGAAGATGGCAAAAAATGGGATTGGCAAATGGAAGGAATCAATGAAAAACTTTGAGATTGCAACTGAACCCTGTGCCAATGTCAAATCCAAATGGAAGAATGTTAATGAACAAATCAAAAGCCCTTATCACCCAGTGGAAAGATTTCTGGAGAGAATAAATCCTTACGCTTGTCCAGCAAGGGAATCTACTTAAGATCATTGATTCGGAACAAAAAGACCTCAATCGGAAATCTTTACTTGATGATCTTCCCAGGGGTGTCCTGGTTTCTGCAGTAAGGGCATCCACTGATTATTACACAAGCAGTGAACACGGACGCCACGGAGACACCATGACAGACAGACAGACGGATGGACAGACAGACAGAAACGTGATTACTAAGTCTCTGCCGGACAAAGTTCAGGCGTCATCTTGGTGGACATTACTGCACCATTGCCTTGGTGCCCTAAAAAATTTGCTATTCTTTAACATGTAATGCCTTGGTGCCCTTTTAAAATTGGGCAAAATTGCCTTGCCTGCCCTAATTCTTATTTTGGAGCCTGCACCTGCTTCTTCTTAGCATATCCACAAGTCATTGGCAATGGCTTGTGGTGGTGTCAGGATTTATTCAACTGAGTGTGCTGATCCCGGGCCGTGTGTATCTATGATGCGGACGCTCCTAACATGCTGCATAACACTGTCAAAGAATCACACCAACTCGGTAGACAGAGACTGCGCACTCGCCGACCTTTCTGCCGACACGCTGCTAAACTCTCCAGTTCCCCTTTCAACATCCTACAGACATGGAATACTGCCTGGCTAGATACCCCAATACCAGATCAACTCTCTATTACACCTAAGACAGAACTACCACCTGGCAGCAATCTCCCACGCATGGAATGGGGTCACTTTAAAACCGGATTCGCACAGGAGACGGTCGCTTCAATAGCAATATGCACCGATGGGGGCTGCGGCCATCGCCAGCCTGCCAATGTGGTTCTCCATCACAGACTGCAGATTACATTCTCAATGAGTGCCCTACCTTTCGTCCACCGGTGGACACAGATTTCTCAAACCCCAACCAATCAACAGTGAGTTGGCTCCAACGCTTACAACATATTTAGCTGCTGCCTCATACGCAAGAAGAAGACCAGGCTGGCGCTGTGTCTGAGAATGTACATAATTCTGCCATTGATAAAAAAAAATTCATTGTAGGTATTAAGGGTACACATATTTCTGTCATGACTGTTATTAGGTATGTCTGGAGAAAATGCTGATTAATTTTTAATAGGAAGCTGATGACAAGTTGGGGACTGACAATGTCAGCACCAAAAAGGGATTTAAAGTTCTCAAATATCCCTAAGACTTAATAAAAGAATTGAAAAGTATTTTAGTAAACTAACATTAATATTAGTACAAAATTTGTCT
Source organism: Ophioderma brevispina (assembly GCA_023653785.1). Taxonomy (NCBI): domain Eukaryota; kingdom Metazoa; phylum Echinodermata; class Ophiuroidea; order Amphilepidida; family Ophiodermatidae; genus Ophioderma; species Ophioderma brevispina. Next base: position 84,877 of record JAMKCH010003867.1, read on the forward strand.
ATCACAATTAATAAAAAGTGATTCATGGCAACTGTGGTGCCCTTTGAGGTACATTTGGGGGGGGGGTATGAGCTAACTGACACCAGCTTGAGTTATTAAACAATAAAAATATTATTAAGTCCTAACTTGGCATGACACCTCGAGGGCCTACCCCGCTTCATAGCCCATATGGCTTAGCTATCCCTACAATATCTGATGTGTACCCTAGAAACTCAATCTCTTGCCAGGTGTATGATAATGGCTGATGATTGTGTCCAGGGGGGGTTGCCCCATCTGGTCAAAAACATCGGGGACAATATGAAACAAAATAAGCATTTTTCATCCCTCTTTGGGGGGGGGGGGAATTTTAAACCAATTTCATCCTAAATTTGGGCAAACAATAAATTCAGCAATTTTTGCACGTGCTACGTGCAGCATTTTGTCAAATTCGTCTTAATGGAGCAAATCACCAGGATGGACTTATGAATTTTGCCCCCTCTGGCGGGACAACATGGGAATTTGCCCCGGGGATCGCACTGCTTGGTACACCACTGATTGTGTCCATACCCATTCATTCCACAATGTCAAGGAGAATATCTATGGAAAAGAAGATGGCAAAAAAAAAATGGATTGGCAAATGGAAGGTCACAATTGATGAAAACTGTGAGATTTCGGGAGAGAATAAATCCTCCCGCTTACTTATCCAGCAAGGGAATCTACTTAACATCATTGATTCGGAACAAAAAGACCTCAATCGGAAAAATCTTTACTTGATGATCTTCCCAGGGGTGTCCTGGTTTTTGCAGTAAGGGCAATTCCACTTGATGTTAGGCCTATTTGTACAAATCTCAAAAACATGAGGGGAAAACAACAATTATCAAGTGCATTTGGGTGTTAATAAAGAGAACTCTTCCACCATTTTGCCAATATACCCGGGCCGGCTGCACAATCCCATTGAGCGGTTTTCTACTGGGGCCCGTTTACCCGTTGGACACGGATCGATTCAGTTACCGCTCATAGAAACAGGGACACGACCCGGTATTTTAATGCGACGCGGGTACGGCAAAAATCAAAACCTGCTCTGAGATAGGTTTGTGCCGTCGTGCTTGCATACCGCTATTCACTAGGTAGAACCGGCCGATAGCGGTCATTTGCGTGTGGCCAGGGAGGAAAGACGCAAGGCCACGCTGGTTAATGCGGACTTCCGCAGCCGAGCGTCGTTCAAATCATAAGCAGTTAGTTAGGCAGATCATTTCATTTCAGAAGTGAATCAACATCAATTAAAAGTTATGATTGACACACGTAGTATTCTTGTAGTTAACCTTAGACCTGGTAAGTAACATCATAAAAGGAAATAAAAAGTACCTCAACACTGTATGGTAAATAACGTGGGATAGAGCCCTAATGTAAAAAAAACCTCAAGGGAAAAAGAATAATAGAAGTTTCTATGGAGCACGGGGGAAATTGTGATCCGGACATGTCTGTCGAAAGCATGATAGCGTAATTGAAGAGTCGAGAATGCCAATACCGGTTATGTCGCCTTAAAAGAAAAGCTGAGTAGCGGAAAAAAAGCCGGGTCTCTAGCGGGTCAGCAAAAAGTACCTACCATGGACGGTAGCCAAATAGATGGAGAGTGAACAAGTCCAATCTAACATACCATGTTGCTATTGGCAAACGTTCCAAACAATTCAAAATAGGGCCGCTCGCATTATTTGTGGTGCACCATGGGACACACCCAGTGCTGATGTCTTAAATGGAACTTAAATTGGCATTCCAATTTCAAAAGGCAGTTTTTATCTATATTTTAACAATGAACGTTCTTAATAAAAAAGGAACCATTCTGTCTTAATGATCTTTTTCATTCAATAATAACAACTATAATTTCGACCGAAGTAAAAAATATCATCGTCCTAAGCCAAAGAACTGCCCTGATTTAATAAAAGCGCAGTATTTCTTACCGTTGTGCAATTGAATGGAATAAATTAGATTCGAATTACAGAGAAAACATCTTTTTTAACAGTTTTAAAATATAAAACATTACCCTTATTACCCAATACCGTGCCAAGTTACGTGTGGTACCTTGGTTTTAACCCATGTATGTTTATATATGTTGCTAACGGCCTCAGTGGAAAAACCAATTGTTGATTTTGTTCCGGGAATTAAATAAAGCTTGATGATTGATTGGTTATAATCATGCGTGGTGAATAGATGAGGGTGGCAATCTCCAGCTGGGCTTTTAACAGAAGCCCACTCGAAAGGTGGAACTTTTTTGGGGGGAAAAAATGGAACTAACCCCTAAAGGACCATTTTGGGACGTTTTGAACATCTCATCACCAAAAAGTGGACTTTTCATCATAATTATTAAAACATTTAAAAAACTTTTTATCAAAAACATATAGGCATTAAAAGTGGGACCTTTTTCCCATTTTGTGGATGGGAAAAATTGGGGGGGGGGCTGCACCCCCACCCCTGCCGTACAGGCCAGTCAGAGCACACCCTTTTACGTGGCTCCAAGTCGGGAGTATTGTATAAATCTTTCCTACAAAGGAGGATTGTTTCTCAATAAATGCAGAAAGGGGGGATGCGCAAGAGATCCCAATGAGCGGGCTATAATACCACATTCAGATACAGGGACGTAGCCAAAAAAAAAAAAATTAAAGCCTATTGCTTGAAAGGCTAATTTTAGCACAGAAAGAAATTAACATTTGAGTGAAAAGAGACATGGCACATTTGAAAAATAGTGCGCCCTCAAGATTTTTCAAATCGATATTTTTGCATGGTGTAAGGTTTTATATACCAAAAGAACATCACCCGAAATGATTAAAGACCAAATCAGTTCCTTATGGGTAAGCAGAACGATTTATAATTTAGCGCCCCCCCCTCGCCGGCAGACGCGAAATTCAGCAGACGCGGAAATGGCGTGTACACAAGAACACGGAGTTTCCCACGCTATGCACACTTTTTGATCGTTCTATAACCTTTGTGGTTTGTGTATCAGTGAGTACGAGTCAAAAATATGCATGTAATAACACATTTGTTGATTAAAGTATGGAAAAGTTAAAAGTGGCCTACAAATTACTTGATGTCTTTATCTCATAATCAATGTCCCTATTACTGTTTTGGGGTAGGTTATTTTTATCGTGGCATAGTGGCAGGCCATCATTATAATGCGTGGGGGATTAAAATCTTTGAAAATCGGCAAAGGGTGGGGATGACATTTTCACTAAAAAGGGTGACTTGTATAAGCGTGGAGATGAAATATAAAGGGTGGCCGTTTAAAATTCCTGTAAACAATTGAAATGAAATGTAATACTAATAACACTCCCTTCGCCTTGGCTCGCATATATATGACGTGTGGTCTATGGGCTTCCCTGGTGTCCAGCTGCGCTTCGATGTTTTGGTTTTTTTTGTTTTGTATCCCCCCCCTTTGCCAAACAGCTTCACAGGGAGCTATGAAGCCATGTTAGTTCTGCTCAGCAAACTCCACAGTATGTCTTTAACATGTTGTCATAATGGATGTGGAGTTATGCAACAAACACATGGACTACCTTTCTCTGTTACCTACCTCAACTTGTCGATCTCAAAATCACTCTAAGGATGATACTAGCCATGTTTGCACTATCAAACACAACTTGAGATGCTACATGCTAGATGAAATATGTGAAAAAAAACTAAAAGATTAGAAATTAAACAATTTTGAAGAAAATTGAGACTACAATCACTTTTGCAGGAGAAAGGCTGTTTTTCGGAAAATGATGGACTTATATGTTTTTAGACAAATTTTTGAGGATTTAAACTATTTCAAAAGGTAATTTATATCTAGGACCATAATCAACTCGATTCTGAATTGGTTTTGATATTTTTTTCATCTGCAGTCTGCACAGTTGGCTCTTGGAAATGGCCTGCTGATTCTGGTTAAACAGGGGAAGGAAAGGTATTCCATGTGATTTTGCATAACTCCACATCCGGTAGAGACAACATGTTAAAGAACATAATGTGGAGTTATTGCTTAGCAGAACTAGTAAGCATGTACATATCTCCTAGGGCGGGAGCTCCAAGCAGAATTCAGTTTAGATCATTGTTTTATCGGTGATTTGTCAATCGTTTATTTACTAAAATACTCTGGTCTCCCCGTTTTGTGAATCTGAAAAATAGATTTTAAAGATTCGCACGATCGGAAACGCCCGTCCCGATGAATTTTTAGCAAGTCTCAGTCTAAAAATGGCGGCGCCAGTCAAAAAAACGGGGGTTTGGGCATCGCCATGATTTTGCTGAAGAAGAGATTCAGATTTGATTGCCAGGAAATGGGGATTTGATGCAGATGAGATGAAGGAAAAAGAAAGGAAAAAGCGGAGGTGGGTCTGAAAATGACTGTGATATTGGAGGCGATCATGTACCAAATTGCGTACATGCCCAGTCATGCCAGACTAAGACCGAGCCTTGAGCTCACGGCTACCTGAATTTTGATATGGATGTTGTATCATTTAACACAACATTTTGTTCAACGTCATTTCGTGTACCTCTGTATGCTAATTTGGATATCTGGCAACAAAAAAATAATTTATATAAGATTTAGATATTGTCACAAAAATTATAGAGAGAACATGCACAAATTCTGTGATGGAAGTTTATGTTGCGGTTTACATTACTGGTAATCACAAATATTGCTTTTGAATTGTAAAAAGGGTGGGGTCCGAATTTCAGTATAAAGGTTGTCTCAGTAAAAGGGTGGGTCAAATAAAACGGGTGGGGTCAAACCCCACGCCGCACTATGGTGTAAAATATATCTCTTTCTTCCAATGGCCTAACTATCATTGGGAGCAATTGAATAAATTCATACTTTGTGAAAATGTGGCAGTGCCGCTTGAAGCTAGGTTTCTTGCCTGCAGGAAATTTTATCGTACTGCCCACAATTTTGCCAGTTTTACAAAAAACCATATATGCATATTATTAAACCCTAACATGTACAGGATCGCCCGCTATAACATGTCAGAATGGCAACAGAAGGCAATACAAAAGTGTCTCCTGACGTTCACCAGCAATACCAAACATTACTGCCTAAGCTTGCAACTGCTGGGTGAGTGGGGTGGGAGGTGGCAAGTTGCTCCCTCTGGCTGCGAAAAAGCGGGAAGATATGGACAAGATAGCATTTTCATCCCTTTTCTTTTGGGAAATTTTGACCAATTTCAGCCTAAATTGGGCAATTTTTCGCGCTAGTGCATTTTGTCAATTTCAGGCATAATTGGAGCCATTACCGGTACGACTTACAATTTTTCACCCTTTGGCGGGACAACTTGGAAATTTTTGGCACCCTCTGAATCACTGCCATTGGTACCGTCCGCCACTGCCCAAAGGGAAATGTAGAGAGTGGGGTAGAGAGTTAATGGGGTAATTAGTTCATGTTTCATCTGGCTGGCCAATGTGCAAAGGGTGATTTAAACCATCGGCCTTAAGCATTAAGCCTTTACACTAGAGAAAAGTCGAATAGAATTCCGAATTATTTTTTAATTACGACTGAGGATTAGCATAATTAATTCTAGTAGTAGGTGTTTACACTGAATACAGATTTCCGAATTCGTTTCAGAACATAAATTACGTCTGTTGGCAATCTCATTATCGAGAAGTTTGACTTCAAGGTCAACGGAGATTTCGAGCGATCTTCAACATGGCGGCCCGATGCTAAAGGTTTGCTCTCGGCGGCCTGGTTCGCTTTCTGTAATTAGGCCTCAAGTTGATTAAAACTTGGGCAAACCTAACGCAAAAGTAAGAGAAACGAAGACAACAACGCTGAAGTCCGAATTCTTTGAAATGGCCGCGCTACCTTCATGCTCAGTTGTTTAAAGCCACACTTCATTGCTTGGTGATAAGCCGGAAATGCGCGACTGGCGGGTCACTTGTTCCACCATCAGACATGAAATCGATTACGTGTTTCGTGTTATACTGCAAAAAATTCGAATTCATTGACACTATTTCGAGATTCATTCAAAGTAAGTTGCTAACAGCAACTTACGAATTCGCTTTTTGAATTCGTATCGATTACGACTGTTCGTGTTTACACTGCATGAAAACGTGAAGTCGATGACGACTCAATCGAATTCACTACGACTGTGCCCATGTAAACGGGGCTAGGAAACGCATATATTGGTATTGTTACAAAACATTGTAAGTACTTCAGGATAAAAAGTGTTCATTTTAAGAACCCCAAGCCATTTCATGATCATGCGGTAGCGAGATTACCAAGTACTATGCTTTATTGGGCTAAACTGTGTAAAAAGTTCCAGGAATTTTTCTGTTTAAAAAGGATTTTCGTTGGGTTTCACATACCTATTGAGGTGAAATTTTCCCAACTGGTGCATGTGAGATGGACTCAATATTTCTTCCTCTGTGGCCATGTGGCTGTAGTAGTGGATTGTATTTTATCGGTAGTGTCAAATTAAAGGTGCTGTTCCAATCGCCTCTGGTACCCCCTTATTTACTCGGAAAGTAGTATAAATTTTGATATCAGAGAGGCCCTATTTTTCTCTCATTATTGTCCTGCACTTTCAGCTTCCAAATCCCAATTCCCTTTCAAGATATAAATGAAAAAACTGCTGTTTTAGTGGTTACCATCAATATTACACAGTATTGAATAGGCCTTGTATGGTGGCAATTATCGCTTCTACTACAAAACCGCAAGTTCCGTTTCTAGGGCTGTGACTTTCGGCGGGCATTTCGGGTACCCGCCAACCCTGACTTAAACCCGGGTCTGAATTGGCAGTCACGGTTACCCCGAATGTCAAGTTTCAAAAGTTCAAATCTTTAATTTTGTCACTGCCTACATAATACAATTCTGCTACTAAGCCACATGGCCCAGAGGGGGTATTAGCGCATCTCACATGACCAGTTTTGGGAATGTCACCTCATAAGGTATTGAACCCACAAAATCCTATTCTTAACACATAAAACCCTGACTGTTAACACTCATTTAGCCACAAGCTAACACTTTTTATCCTGAGTATTTATGTTTTGTACTCTCAATATAAGCATTTGCAATGCATTATGGGATGCTTATCACCATCTGACATATGTCCATTTGGGCCATGGCCCAGAAGGGACAGATTGAGAACTATTAATTGACCAGACCCTTCAACTTTTCAAAACTCTTACTCCACTTCCCTTTGGGGATGCATTGAAGGGCTCTCACTCTCCGAAAGACGTAAATAGAAATTAGGTCGGTTAGACTGCAGCTATATTTTTACTGATGAAGAATTTTCATGGGCTAGCATTTGGGTTTTTGATGCAATAAATAATGACAAAAATTGGTTGCTAAAACTTGGGTGAAAATAATGTGAAAGATGTCTGAGAGTCCAACAGATTTTGTGCAGTCAATTGGTAATTGCAGTGATCACAGGTACCTGAAACCCGCCCGAAAAATTACATCGAATACCCGGGTAGATAAATACCCGAAAGTCCCAGCCCTATTCGTTTCCCACGATACTTGATTGTAAGTGTATACAGGTGCCAAGCTCTCATATGAAGTACAGAACACGATACACATAAATCGGAACACCCACCTTTAAAAGAATTGAACTTTTTAAATTTTACATTCGGTAACCTTGACTGGAATTCAGACCCGGGTAATTCAAGGTCGGGCGGATACCCTAGTGCCTGCTGATTGTCCCAGCCCTAGCTAGGATCATGTTATGCAGCTTTAAATTCCCTGAAAAGCATGATAATCAGCTACTGGTGAGCTATGGTGTCAGTGCTCGATTTACAAAATAAATTTTAATGCACCGGTGCATGTGGAACAAAAACTTTACATGCACAAAATCAATGTTGCATGCACATATTAACAATAAAATTTAACTCAGCAATACAACTGATCAGTTGTATGTCATTCATACAATATCATCAAAATATCAACTAGAACACATTCTATTTGGTATTACTTTGTGTCCCAGGAGCTAAAATTGACTAACTTTGGTTCTGCCCTACATGCACAGTGGACATGTAGGTTTTCAGAGCTACATGCACAGAAGAAAATCCACATGCATCTGTGCATGTGTGCACCCAAGTAAATCGAGCACTGTATGGTGTCCTGGATGGATTTTGCCCACAATTGAATGAAATGTGGGTAATACTAATAGTGACAGAAACATGTTCATGCCAATTTCCCCAAAATGCATATTTCAAATGTTATGGTTTCAATTTACACTTTGTACAGGGACTGATTTTGTCATGACTCATGCTAGTACCAGGAGTCCAGGACAGGTTCTACTGGCCTTGTGCTCTGGCTCATATAACATATATGCACATACCTCTTACATAAATTGAACCTTCATGGAATCCATTGGTACATTTGTTTGAAAGGAAAACAGATATCTAGTATAATGGAGTCATACTGAAATTTTTTTGGGCATGTCAGACAAGATCAATGTTTTGCATTATACGAGTCACCCTCATTTCTAAAATAACAACATTACCATAGTAAAATTGTGTAACATGAATTCCTGACAAAAATATCTAAAAAAATTCCTGAAAAATTCATTCACCATGCAACCACTTGTAGAGCTCACAAATCATGGAGCCCTAATTTAGCCTTTAACCGTACATGGAAATTTCAGAAATATAGCTATATAAATGTCATAATTAGCTTTATTGGAACAAACAAAACTAGAATTTTGCAATTCTTGGCTTTCGCACTTACTATAATTATTCAAAGCTGTGGGCTGCGCCATAAAAAAACATTTAGTGACACATACACACATACATACATATACACACACACATGTACACATGCAAACAGATTGCAAAGTGGTCCGGCCGGCTATGCTGACAGCCCACAAAACTCTTTGTTACGTACAAGTTATTGACACTTATCAGCTGTTTGTGATCCACGGCTCTAATAGTACTGTTTTCCTAGTTCAAATTTTCCATGTTGCCCTATTCACTAGACATGGAGCCTTATAGGCACAGCCAATTACCAATCACGGCTACTTGAAAGATTTCTGGACAACGACGAACGAAAGACCAGGAAACAAATGGAATTTACGGACTAAATATTAATTTCTTTAATTTGAAAAAACTGAAATGCTGGAGCCTGGAGCTGAATAAGTACATCTACAGAAAATACTGCACATGGCCTTTTAGTTTTTCTTGCAGCACTGCCACTGCATCATCAAGTCCAGTGCTCTCATAGACTTTTTAATATCAGTGCTTGTGAACTACGCTTTTTCAATGCCTTTTTCCCCTATGTTGTACCAGATCGAATCTGTGTTTAACACAGAGGAGGTGTATTAAAACCACTGTATACATCTCCCCATTACAGTGTGAACACCAGATGTCTTTGTTTACATGCCTCAGTCTTCCTAAATCAATAAAATATGATCCCAACTTTTTTAGAATCACAAATACATATACACAATCATCCAAATGCCTCCTTCGAACATTTTTTTTCAATGCTCAATATCATGAACATCAGAAAATTTGTGCACACAGTTTCAGAAGTCCTGTGTTGACATGAACAAGGAAGACATCAGGAGTAGTTTTCTCACCAATCAATATGCCATTTTGGGGTCACTACTGACTTGGGAGCTCAATCAGTTGTTTATGTTTTGGTGTGCAAGAGTGCACACACAATTGCAACAGAAATCTTGGTGAAACCATCCATTATTTTGTGTCCTGTGAGTCCTGTGGATAGACAGACAACATTCGATTGGAGTATATTTCGTGCTGACCACCAATGTCAGAAACCAATGTATGGGTTCCCCGCACGTAAACCAGACACTTCATCCCCGAGACCTTCCGCATCCCCACGACGATCATCCGGACATTCCTCCCCTGTGACGATTTCAATCCCCGCGCACTTCATCCCCGTATTTATACGCTTGAATTAGTTGTTGCATTGTACAGATCACTCTATAGCAAAGAGTGATCTGGCGGGTGTTTTTGATGTTGTGCTGTTTTATTGATTGTCATTACTGCTTGTGAGTGGGGAATCAATGGCTAGTGAAGTCAGATGGTGTTGCATGTTGTTTTGTTTTGCCGCACGGTCAGAGACTCGTGCTTTGCTATGGGTTTACCCGGAAGTAATATCTCTTCATGATTTTTCCATAGGATTGCATGGACAACGAAATACATGGGTGCCTTTCTAAAAGTTAGCTTTAGGAACTGTGTGATTAATTTTAGCCGAAAAGATTGTATTATGATCCATATAGGTAACGATAAAAGTCGCGAAATGTGCATTGTAGTTATTGTTCGTCAAGATTTCCAAAGATTAAAGACGTGTGTTTACAATCATGAACATCCACATTAGTTTTGCATGGAAATACTGTACAAATCCTTCTAGGTTTTCTTTTCACCTTCACGTCCGCGTATTAAGCCACTTGACTAGTTATAGATGGCGTGATAACAACTTAAGCTAAGGCCTACATTAATCGTGACCTTTCGTTGTAGGCATTTAGTCGTGCTCTGGTAAGTTTTGACCTCGCTGATATTCGCTGGTGCCCTCTAACTCTTTTGCACTATATAACCAGCGAGTTACTAACTATCTGCAACGCCTATGATCGGCAAGGTACCATTCCAAGCCCCCCTCCGAAAAATTGTGTAATACCCCATTACTACAGCAAATATAGGCCAAACACTTCACTATTAACTGTGTTACGCAAATTCAATTTCTTTGTGTCAAAGTCATAAAAGTCTTGAGTAAAATCAACACCACTGTAAGTTCAAGTGCTGCCACAAACAGTAATAGGAGCTATGTGTATTAAATTATCGTGATGACCAAGTCCTGACATTAAATGACATAAATATGTTAAACATGAGAGAGTGCACGTAATCTTACCTGTCAGTAGCGGATCATGTACGTGTATTGATGCCGAGCTTCATTCGGTCATTTTACCAAAATATTAAAAGAATAAAGACAACCAACGGAAAAAACACTAGCAGAAATAAGAAATCATCTTATGTGTTGTATTTTTTTAAGCATTTTCATTTCAGGTTCTTAGCAAAATTGGTTAACTCTTTTTTACAATTAAGGGTGAACATGCAACGTAAATGCGGTGTATAAAATTGCTCAATTAGTAATATGTAGTACTATCACACACACACTGTAAATAGCTTAAATATCACAGTGGCATATTCCAGGCAAATACTGTAAAACTGAAAAGAAAATTACAGATCTATTTCTTTCCCATCGGCTCCTCGAAAATCCGGATGGGCGGACACTCTAACATGACGTATCGGTACCACCTCTCCTCTTCCAATATCAGCCCCGGATATCAGCTATGTAATTGTGTAAAGGGGTGTTTCATTTGGGCATAATTTACTAAAAAAATATCATAGAATAAATAAATAGATAAAAACACAGCAGTGGTTTAAAGTAAAATCACCTCAAATTTGTAATTTAGGCATTATGCCATGTTCTTGATTTTTTGCAACATGACTGCGAAACAAGACCCCTACTCTCTTAGAAAGATTGAGGGTTGAGGGAAAGTCCAAAATTAAGATTGAGAAATCAGTCTTCAAAGCTCTTAAAGATCGAAAATTCAACCCAAATTCCATTGAATTTTCAATCGAATTTTAGAGGTTTCTCTCAACTCCATCTTTTAGATTTGATTTTCAACTTGGTTTTAAGAGAGTATGCAGGGGGAAAATTCTACAAAGGGCCGAAAAGGTCCACCTTATTGCTTGATTTGTGGATGAAGAGGTCCAAAATTGATAGAAATTTACAGGACAGCCCATTTTAGGGTGTTAATGTTCAAAAGGACCGACTTTTCGAGGTCCCGTCGCCCGCCCTCCCAAAAAAAGTAATTCCTCTATGGCCTGCCTCGAGCAAATAGTGCCTATATTTTACTTAGACCTATAACTATTAGCTCATTACAATCTATTGTTTGAACTTGCA
>JAMKCH010003868.1:0-64363 GCA_023653785.1 Ophioderma brevispina
TGCACCAGAGGAGGTTTTGGGTGTTAAGAAAGCATACACCCTTGAAAATGCATTCGTCAAAACTACCACTGCATTTCCGTTACCCGGAGAGCTTTGAAAGTGATTAACACCAACACACTGAACATTCAATTCGTAACATGAAAACGGTCTGGTGATTGCATACATGGACTGACCAGTTTGAGCATTTTAAGCACAGCAGACTACGGCAATGCCCAAATTATGCAAACACATTTCTCTTACTCAGCGAATTTGTTTCCGAATATCAACTAATAGTAGTTTGGGTAATATAACTTACATAATAGGCACCGAGATTGTTTAAATTCCTTGCACTGTAAATCCTATTCAAATACCACTTTTCTCTCATGGAGTCACACGAAAAACCAAATGTGACTAACGCACTGCTACTTCAATCAAAGAAAGAAATCGTTCATGTTGATTAGTCGGGGGACTTTATCAAATGTTAGATTTCGTAATAAAGAGAAAAAATAAACATTCAATAAAGTGCCCTAGGTGGCTTTACTTCGAGCCTTTACTATGCTTCCAAAGAGAGGAATAACACCCCCACGGCTCTTAATATGAACGATATGCAGAATAACACGCTGGAAGTCTAATTTGACCCCTCGAGCTGATTTCCTCCCGAGGATATCTTTTATTTTTAATTTTTTTCACAGTACTCTATGACGTCCTTTTTTAACATTTAGGAAAAAACATTTCACCTGATTGATTGAGATGAAATCGTTGGTTGATGTTTATAACACAGGAATGGTATGTTTAGACGATACATTTAATCACATTAGACTCTCAACTACATTCTTCTACAGTATCGTCATATGTTTCTGCTTCGAGCTGGGGGCAAGAAAAGTTACGTAAGTCAATATAGGTTAAAATCCAACAACTCACATACGAATAATAATATTACCGACATTTGTATAGCGCTTTTTCTGAAGATGAAATCACCCGCGGTTGACCTATTATTTTACCATATGTATTATATGATGCCATGTCACAAAAAATTCGCTTCATCTAGGTACGGAGGCGGCCAAGCGCACATCCCTACAGCATTTCTTTCTTAGATGAAATAGTAATCTATAGGAAAAACTGTCAACTTTGAGTAACTTTGATCATGTTTCTTTCATATTTAAAACTCTCGCCTTGGAATACAGCATATCACACCAAAAGTACAAGCTAAAAATCACAAATGACAAAAATTCAAATTATTGTAACCAATATTTTTGTTCAGTAAGGTAATGTACATCGAAAAGCCCATCCCCGACATGTTCCGTAGTCGGTAAGGTTGATAACGGGTAAATCGAAGTGGAAATTGCGAGTAAATTGTCGCAAATGTGTTGTCAAAATGTTCAATAATTTGAAAAAAAGAATTCCATTATGTGTATTATACCAATAATTAAATGACACTCACTTTTTTAAATAACAAGTGAATTTTCAGATGTTTAAAGCATTTTGTCAGATTATTCATGGATAGTTTCAACCCGATTTTGAGCCTTATAACAGCCCAGTATGTCCTTAATATCAGTTTGACCAAACACAGTAATCAAACTATGGCATGGCGATTAATTCTCGCAATTCGCATACCCCAAAGATGCCCTCGAGTCATTACACGTAGGACACCGAAGGATATGCACCACCCCAGATCTATCAGTGATGCACACCGTCATGTGTGGGGCATAGAGAATTTATCATTTAATAGCCCCCTCTATTGCCATTCTCCTCTGAGGTCCCTGTAAAAATAAAAATCATGCCCGCCGGCAAGGGAAATTTCGTATAATTTCCTCAAGTTGTAACTATTGACATAAATATCCAACGGGTTACAAAACTGTCGCTCTTGATAGTAATACGAATATGATTTGTTTAATCTGGTTTTGTCATATGAAATGAGACTCGCAAACAAGCCTGATTCTTTGAGGCTTGATAAAGTGATTTGTGAATCCATGGGTTGAAAGGAATACATCTACCGTTCCGTTAATCAAATAAATAGGCTTGATCTCCATCCTCGTTCGTTGTGAGACTCCGTCTAGTCACAAGGATTCCAAAAATGTATAGTTGTACCATGTATGATTTGGGATTTATAGGGTAAGAATGGCTAAAATGGTGAAATTTTCTATTTGTACAGGAGTGCAAATCAGAAGTTGTTCAAATTTTGGTAAAAAATGAAAGAAGTTGTTCATCTAGCTTAATTTGTTAAAATTAGGAATAGTTTGTACCATCTCCAATGTATAGTTATCATATTATGCGACAAAATAGGTCATAGGGCAACATAATCCAATTGACGTTGACCTTCTTTGACCCTTATATCCGTAAGTAAACGTTTGACATAATCAAATCTATACTTTTTGGGAGCCCCCTTACCTCAAGCAATAATTTGTGAGTATTTAAAATATAATCAGATTAACCGTTAATGTTGACCCCTGTACAAATTGAGATTGACCTTTTATACCATTTTTGGTAATTTTATCCTATGGTCATAGATGGTACAAACTATACATTTTTGACATTCTTATGATTAGATGGACAAAATGGCATACATTTCAACATTCTTCTTATCGTGTCCAAACACAGTGGTCCTCAAATACGATCCAGCCAGAGATGGGTACAACGTCTGGCTGCTTCACTGAATTCCGCAAGGTCCTTGTTTGTGCATTGTTGCTCCAGCAGTGGGCAGACCAAGAGATGTTCCATTGTCTGTGGTGCTGTTCCACAACCACAGGTAGTGTCCTGATCTGCCAGGTAGCCCCACTTCTGCAAGGAAACCTTGGATCGGCCAATTTGCGCATTTTAAATTGTTTGACCCCTGTGTAAACTTAAATTGGCCCCTATTGAAAAAGTGATACCACAATTTGAGAGTAATAACTACCTAGCATTGGTGTAGAGCGTCCATATTAACTACCAAAGGTTGTTAAAAAATCTTTTCTTAAGTGAGGAAAAACGGATTCATTGAATAAGGCCCAATGATTTCCTGCTCCTGCTCTATTGGAGTAGAATCGATGGGCTTGTGTGACTTTATGAGATTCGTGTGGAACCTTTCCATTAATTTCTTCCTATCAGCAAGCAATCAGTTCCGTTTCAAGGATTTCGTATTTAAACTCTTTGGGTAACAACAGTCAACATTATGCGAGTGCCTAAAAGTGGTAAAGTTTACAACAGGCCAATCCAGAATGTACATTGATTACATCAAATCCGAATAGAGCATCAATGGTCACTATGAAACTTAGACGGGGGCGTTGAGCAGCGCGCAGTCAAGTACCATACGTTTTGTCTCCACTGTTGGGCTATAGGCAATATTTTCTCTGTGTATGTCTCCAAAAAATGTGGCGCTTTAGAAATATGTGCGGATTTGTGTGAATGACTCTGTGTGTGAACGTGACCTGGCATGCCCTTCATCAATCACGATACCTCACCATTTTCTTTATAAATTCCCCAAAGTAACCCAATGCTATTCAATTAGCGTGCCTTACACCACCTTTCCCCCACTATAGTCACACTCACAGAAAGCCAAAACGGGTAAACTAACGTGCGCTACTCTTTTCTTCACCATCTTGACGGCACTCATTATTTTTAATACAAAAAATACAAAAATCCTGGCAACGTACCGCCCTTAGCTAGAACTAATAAGGTCTGAAATGTAAAATGAAATGCTCTGTGAAATTACTTGTCCGTACAAGCTGATTACCAAATGATAGTTGTTGGTCCTTTTGCCCCTTGCCCTTTTTTGTTTTAATGAATGTCACTAAAACGACCTTTGTCAAATCGACCTACTTAAATTTGACCAATGCAACCAATATTGCATTTAAGAAAACTGTTTTGAATTAGTATGCAATGCGCGCGGTATTCCTGGTCAGAGTGGGCAAAAAGCTGTTTTTACACAGGGGATTATTCAAGATCTGGTTTGCTGAAAGTGTAAAAAATTAAATTATTATACTATATTATGAAAATATCTTTCATAAACAATTGCGGATGTTGGTTTGAAGCTAGGCAAATGAAAACAAATCGTGAAATGGGGAAAATTATTTTCCCAAATAGGAAAAATTCCTTTGCATGGATGTTGCTATCAAAACTGTTAAAATGAGAGCCATTAACTTCCTTCATTTCATATTGTCATTTCAAACAAAATGTATAAACTGATAGCACTTAAGCTTCATAGGTAGCAATCAATGTTGATGTCATTTGTATACATAAAACAATCTCTACCAGGGAGCTCTCATAGGGGCATTTTCGTCTACCTCAGCTCCGGTTATTCATTGTATACAATTGATATCTTCGGTGGAAATGAATATTAGTTTGTCTTTAATACACCTGTGACAAGCCTCAAAATGGCAGCATTCGTATCCTATACACCTGAAGCTAGAATGGATTGATGTGCAGACGAGATGTGAGAGGCTCAATGCGAACACGTGGTTTAGTAGCAGCTGCATGTCGTCTGCTGTCGAAAGATAAGTGTAGATATCGTCTGCTACTGGTCAAAAGGAAAAATGTACTGCATAAATGTATGGTACCTGGCACGGTGATGAAAATCTATGAAACTAACGTAATGACGTAATTACGTCCGATACAGTCAAGTAAAAATTTGATGGGAATTAATTTTACTCGTTAAATTTATTTTAGCACGAAATATTACACTATTTCCTATCCCCTTTTACATGCAAAAACAGGACTGGTGTAAAGTATGTGTTATATCTGGAGAAGTATGAAACCCTAAAAACCCTAAAATTTGCTCTTAATAAGATTGATAAAAAACAGAGTTCTATCTGTACAAACAGGCAAATTCCGATCGGAACCCAAATTTTAATGATAAAAATCGTTATTTTAAGACATTAGGATCATTCCCAACCACTCTGCTAAAACCTCACCATTGAATAAAACTGAGCTAGTATTGTTTTAATATTATTAACACTATATTGCATTTTTTTCGAGCAACACTTAACCAACCCTTAATTAGTGTTAAAGCAATATTAGCACATTTTTTTGAAGAGCGCCCTCAATTTTTCAAAAAATTGGAGATTTTTACACGATTGCATTGGTAACTGGCTAGTAAACTATACCTGTGAATGGTTAAGCTCGAAAATGTCTATGTGTCACAAACGAAGGAATTTTGTACTAGAATAATTATTATCGGGGATCCCCGATAATAATACAACGGCTGCTGGAAACGGCTTTCCAATGTGAAATAGCCGGGAAATAGCGCCATGGACGTGTCTACGCTCATCCATTAGTTGTTATAATAGTTCAGGCAAGCCAAGTTAGAGGTTATTTTCTCGAGGTGGCACTATTTCATCATGGACGGACATAAACGTAGCATTTCCAGCTCTGCCGTTAAGTCCAATCTGGGATCCCAATTCTAATTACAAAATCGCTTATTTTGTGATAAATACGCATTTTTTAGCATTCTCAGTCGCAGGTATAGTTTCCTAGAACATTACCAACGTAACTGTGCAAAAATATCAAATTTTGAAAATTGGGGGCGCTCTTCAAAAAATGTGCTAATATTGCTTTAATGCATTAATACTTATACTATAAACATCACTGGTTGGTATATATTTCATGTCCTTAGGGAATAAACCCAGTAATTATGTCTAAACATATGTGTTAAGGGGACATTCAGAGATTTAGTGGGAAGGACGCCCTCAATTTTACAGAAAGGGAAATTTTTGCACGTACTCCTTGTCGACCTCCTAATTAACAATGGAAGCGAAATCAGTTCGGATCTGGACAATTAAATCAACCCTTGGGGAACCTGGCCTGGGGAACTAAGACACGTATACACAAATACATAAAATGGAGGAATATGTTGTTATAAATTTCTTTTTCGCCCTATAACGTCAACCTTTGTTATACAGTAATATGGCAATGATGCGCTTTAATTAATAACAAAGGATATGAAATTAATTTATGCAAACTTATGCGAATGTATGCACATTTTGAGATTTTGTACGGCGGACTACCTCTAAGATGATTTTGCTATAGACGTTCCGTCGTACAACTCATTATAACCCCATGCATATGTAAATGGCCTTATTTCTCAGTTACGATAATGTTATTATTTATTTATTTAGTCAGTCAGTCAGTTGGTAAGTTAGTTAGGTAGTTAGATAATTAGTAAATAAGTTAGTTAATTTATCAATTTGTATTTACATTTTTATTGCAGAAAATACTTTAATCAGCCATTAGAAAAATATAAATTTGATCTTCAGGGTTATTGAACCGCCAGTTTCAGACTTGTTGATATCTTCATACTTAATAAGTTTCGTGCCAGACAATCCGTCAAAAGACTCTAATATGAGTATTAATATCTTATAAGGTCTAATAAGCTGGTATTGATGGTGTATAAGACAGTGTCTAGCTCATTTGAAAGAATTTTAGTCGAGACGAGCGGCAATTTGGGTATGTCAAGTTGTTATCAGTCAGTCGCGAGGTGAAAGCAGAAATGATTCCTCTTTGTTTACAAATTATGTATGAGCGATAATAATGTTCACAAGCATAAAGATATTTTGAATGTTCATTTATATTTAAACTTTTATGGTCAATCAATAAATATTTGTACAAATTATAAATATATATATTTATTTCTTTTTTCATTTTTATCTTAAGACTCCAATCGGAGGCTTGAAGTCACTTGGATGTTTTCATTAACCAAGTAAAAAAAAAATACAATCATGGTGTTTTGTAAGCAGAAACGATCTGAATGTGACTCGAATTTCAAAATTCGAGCAGTTCTCTTGTCAACAATTTTCAAATCAATATCTTTTCTTCCAAATGTATCCCGAAACATCAAATATATGAGTAAAAAAATAGTTCGTCTCAGCTTCCCTCGCGCATAGCTTTTAAAATTGGATTTAGCCCATCTTTTTTTAGGTGATATACTCAGTACACGATGTGTGTCTCATAATTTGGGAACAAATGGAACCATACAAATAAAAAAGAAATAAAGTGGAACTATAATGACTTTATAGTGTTTTTTTTGTGTGAAAACAGAAGAGGAGTACATTGGAGTGGCACATATTGTATATTTCTAAAATCACCATGGCGCAAGCTTATTTTATTAGTTTATAACAAAACAAAACAAAAAGAGAAACATAGCACATCGTTTTTAGCCAAAAGAAGCTGAGGCAATTTTTGCCTAACGATATGTATTTTATCCGCATAAGAATAAACATCACGTAGGTTTGATATCTTATAGTATTACAGACCTTGTAATTGTACTACTGCATGGAAAGATAAACAACCGGGAATTGTCAGCTATAGCGAACTTCTCTGAGTTGCGTACCCGGCATGCGTAACTCTTTAAACCGAGTTTATGATAACGACTAATACCTTACATAATACCTTGGATATGTGTATCTACACTGTGTAGATACACACATCCAAAAAAGTAACTCCCACCCCTGAAATCAGCGACTTTGGCTTGTTTGTACCCTTCCCGTCGGAGTGCAAGCACTCTTCGGCATATTGGCAATGCCGTTGGACGACGAGGAATATAGCCAAGGACACATCTGTATCAGTTTTGTTGTAAAGGTAACAACCAACTCTGAAAAACATGGGGCTTGTTGCACACAGGCTTGGAGCAGGGAAAAGGAACAACAACAGACCTTTTATAGCTTCAAACAATAGGTATTGTTACGTAATTCAAATCAAGCATATATTCACTTCACCCGGGTAGTGGGGACTCATTATGTAATCATTCATCTACTCTAAATTAGAGTAGGTGAATGATTACATAATGAGTCCCCACTACCCAGGTACTCATATTAGAGTCTAATATGATTACTGAGGCGTTCAAATAGAATTATGTTTTAAGATTGGGTCTGAAAAAAGTTCCAACCTTTGGGCAACAGACTGTATAACGGTATGGACTTTTAGAAAGTAAATGACACAAGGGATAAAAATTAAGCTTCCGCCATAACTGTAAAATCCGTTGTTTCAATGTACACAATATTATGCACATCACAATAAAATCGCTAACGATTTGAAACACCTTTAACGATAATAGGAATTACCCATAAAATACTCTTTTATTTGCAAGATGAATATTTAAACACACAGCATATGTGACGATATTGGTCAATGTAATTCGAAATCAATTCTTGCATGAGTAAACTAAATGGAGAACGTAACACTCGTAGTTTCTGCACCATTTAGCAGTAGTGATTGACAGTCATCAAAATTCTGATACAAAATGTAGAATAGATTGTGTTTCTACATTACACTCAGGTATTGAAAATTTTTTAGACCGCTGGGGCAAAATCGGTATGTTTTAAAAAAACTGAAAAATCTGAAGTGAGTGCAACAATAATTTTTATCGTTTTTAACTTACCGAATGTTGCAAAAAAGAGAGAAAAAGAGAAAGAAACGAAAAAAAAAAAACAATGACAGAAAATGTAAACCAGCAGCGGAAAACCGCTTTATGCTTCGTGTAATTTGTGACTAATACAACCGCTTTAAGTGAAAAAAGTGTCAAACATTTTATAGAGGGTATATAAATATGTTTTCGTTCATAAGCAAGAGAATCAAAGTTGTATTATTTTTTTTCAATTTCTGAGATGTGGACTATTCATTTATGTACACGTGTCTCCATAATTTAAAACTGTAAACGTATAGATTCTTCCGAATTTTTAGAAGCAAATGTTTTACTTAAATGCTACCTATGCAAGCGAAAGCATCCACACTACTACATACACAATACATCAAAACGCATATTTGGAAACCAAGCGGTTTTTAGATTGACATTAAATTATATCATTGCGTAAACTTTCATAATGATCATTTTCATTAATGATCCATTTTGGCTAAAAGAAGTAGCAAATGACTTCAACAACCTTTGCCTTTCTACTGTTGCACCAGAGGAGAGGTTTTAAGAAATGTGCACCCTTGAAAGTGCCTTTGTAAACAACACTGCATTACCGTTACCCGAAGAGCTTTGAAAATGATTAACACCAAGACCCTCACCATCAATTCGTAACATGATGCGGGTCAGGTGATTGCTTACATGGACTGGCCAGTTTGAGCATTTAATACATCAAGAATACGGCAATGCCAATTATGCAACCATTTCTCTTGCTCAGTGCAATTTGTTGGAAGTATGGAAGTAATTTTCCTTACTATAATTATTTGCAATGAGAGCGGAAAACAAATAAACTGCCACTTTGTCCAGTTTAGTCTGGGTTAGTGACTATGAAATATCTGTAATTACAGCAATATAAAATAAGCAATCGTTTGTTTCCGAATTATCAACTAATAGTTTGTTTGGGTACCTATAATTTGCAATCAGTAGGAATAGGAAAATAGAGTTCATTGCGCACTAACTTAAATAGGCTGGGTCAGTAAATATTGTATGAGAAAAAGTAGATCGGATCAAAGCATTTTCAGAAAGAAAATTGTGCTTGTGCGTAGGTGAGTTTTCAAATTGAGAAACGTAAGAAAAAAACATACTCTGTGGAATGTTACCATGGTAACCGCTCAAATCATTGTCCACAAATTTGAAAGTAACGTAAATCCCTGGCAAATACGAAATTAATAACCGATAAAAGCTTACATAATACCTCCTGTCAATAAAATTGACATGCTCATAAAAGAAGTTTTCTGCTGTGTTATATACCTAGAGCTTAACGTACCATATTTGATAATAAGTTTGACCAAAGTCGGCTAGGAAAGTGAAAGATTTTAAATAAAAAATGCAAGACTTTTTATCGTATGTACAAGAATTCTAATTAAAACTGAAACATTTTAAATCGAAAGTTAAATATTTCTATTCGAAAGTAAAAAAATGATAATCGAAAGTGAACGATTTCTAATCGAAAGGGGAAGGTTTATGAAAGTGAAAAATTGTACTCGAACGGAACAGGTAAATCGAAAATATTCTCAAGTGGACAATTTCGAAACTCATTTTCACTTGATTCCCAGATAATTAGTTTTACGCAAACTCCCAAGGTACCGTCAGTGGCGTAACGGGCCTACCCGCTCTGAGGGGGCCAAGTCCAGTCTGGGAAATTTCCTCTTCAGGGGGGTCAAAGGCAATTTTTTCCCGGTCCAGAGGCTAAAAAAACGGCTGATTTAACGCATGATTTTTGCAATTTGTTACCCGGCCCAAAGTGTCGGGGGGGGGGGCAACCTGCCCCCAGCCCCCGCCTGTTACGCCACGGGTACAGTTGTCCTAGATGAAAGCTGAACCATACACACCACTGGCAACGTATTGCAACATGCAGAAAATCAATTTATATTCAACATTGACCATGCGTGCTTCACACAGATACGTAATTATTGGATAATGTTATGATTTGCAAAAGATGCTTGTTCACAAGAATGCCCTAGTGCTACAAAGTTATTGATTGGGGTCCCCTAAATATGGAGGGGTGAAGGAATGGCTCATGATAAGTTGCCGATTGTACTCCAGAGGGAAACAGGCACAAGAACGTAAAAAAATGGCTGCAAAAAGTCGCTACATGAACTGAAAATTAGAGGGACTATCGCCGGCGGTTCAAATCAAACTCATGAGGTTCTGTCCCGCAAGGTGTATCAAATTCTGTAAAGCCGGTGACGGTCCATTGATTAAAATACGGGAAAAGCATCTAAAATACAACAATATAACCTGGGGATACTTTTTCTCACACTATGCGGCAACAAGTGTTATTTTTTTAATATTGATTATTTTAAAGGTAGATAAAAGTTGTATTCATATATGAAAACGGTTCCGCTGGGGTCATTTCACTGCAAATGGTCCCGTTCTGGTATATTTTCCACAAAACTAGTATATCTTCAGCACAAACTGGTCGTCAAAAAGGCGAAATTCTGTTTCGCCCAAACGTCAAACCATTACACATTTTTATGGTAATAATGCACTTTATTCATTTATAATAGCAGAGGATATAATATTAGTATGACGAGGGTTAAAATTTCACTGGAAATATGAGAAAAATCTCAATTATGATGCGGATGGGTCCACCTACGTAACTAGAAAATCATGGCATGACTTTTTTTATATGAAAATGACTAAAAGTATATGCGTGGTATATATGGCGTGTGTGTGCACTCGGAGGCGCGCGAGGAGTGTGTCTGTGTGTTTGGAACGCGCGGCGTGCGTGTGGGTGTGCGTGGGGCATGTGGAGGCGTTTGTGAATGTAATGGACGCGCGGAGGTGGGTGTGTTTAGGGATAGTGCGTGAACGTGACGTGACCACCTGTTCATCCAGTCAATCGAATAACGGTTCTCCAAATACAAATAGCACCAAGATTGTTAAATTCCTTGCACGTAAAGCCTATTCAATTACCACTTTTCTTCATACCAGTCACCACTTACCGCGAAAAGGCCAAATGTGACTAACCGCATGCTTACTTCAACACAGATATCGTTATGTGGATTAGTCAGGTGTCAGAATGTTAGATTTTAAAAAAGAGAAACAAATAAACATCACTAAAAGTGCCATATGGTGCTTACTTGCGAGCCTACTAGGCCCCCAAAAGAGGAATAAACCCCAGCCTATTAAAGAAACGATTTACAGAATAACACGCTGCTGTACGTCTAATTTGACTCGAGCTGATTTCATCCCGAAGTCTTTTATTAATTTATTTCACAGTTACCAATACTGACGTTCTCTTTTCATGTTTAGAAAAAAAACACTTTCACTGATTGATTGAGATGAAATCGTTGATGTAAGACAGTATATTCGGTATATACACAGGATAGGTTTTGTTTAGACGAACATGTATCATATTAGGGACTCTCACTACATTCTTTCTCAGTATGTCAAATGTTTCTTGTTTTCAACATTTTTGACAGAGCTGGGGCAGAAAGTTAACTTAAGTCAATATAGGTAACTCCAACAAACTCACATAATAATAAACTCCATGACGACATTGTATAGCGCTTTCTTCAGGCGCGTAAACCAGACTGAGCCTCCGGAGGGGCAAGAATCAAGACGTTTCCCATTTTTTTTCGGCTCGCTTCCCCCGCCGGGTAGACCCATATTTTTTTCTGACGCTTACGAAATTATGAAGAGCGGGGGGGGGGGGGGGGAGAGGGGGGGGCGATGGGCCAACCAACTTGACATGAGCGCCCACACAATATCCACAATATTTTATCCTCCCCATTCTTATCTTTTCTCCTTCTCCTTTTCTTATCTCTTTTCCTTTCTCTCCCTGTCATATCTTTTCCTCTCTTCCCTTTTCTTTCCTCTTTTCACCTTCTCTTCCCTTTTCATTCTCTTCTCCCTTTTTCCCTTCTTTCTCGTTCTTTTCGTCCCCATTTTTTAGCTTCTCCGTCCCCATTTAGTTGTCCGGGGGGGCAGTCTGCCCCCTGCCCCCCCCCCGCTGGTTCCGCAACGGCTTTCTCTGAAGGATGAAATCCCGCGCCGTGCCTATGATTTTACAATTATTATGCTGCCATGTCACAAAAAATCGATTCATCTACGCAGGCAGCTGGGCAAGCGCACATCCCTATCAAGCACTTAGATGAAATCGTAATCTATAGGAAAAACTGTCAACTTTGTAGTACTTGAGCAGGCTTTCGTTCTATATTAAAACTCTCACCTTGGAATACAGCCATATCACCCAAAGTACAAGATAAAATAAAAAAAGTGACCAAAATTTCAAAATATTGTGAAAAATAACTTGTGTTCGAAGAGGTCAATTTACATAGAAATGCCCATCACGAGATGCTCCGTAGTCGGTACGGCTGATAGTGAGCAAATCGATGTGAAATTGGAAGAGTTAAATTGTCCAAATTTGTTGTCAAAATGTTGAAATAATTAAGAATAACAGGGTCTTATACAATTAATTAAATTACATCACATTTTAATATAACAAGTGCATTTTCAGATGTTTAAAGCTTTTGTCAGATATCATGCAAGTGCACAACGATTTTCAACCTTATGACAACCCAGCTGTCATTTCATATCAGTGACAAAACATTCATCAACTATGGCGTGACGAATTTAATTCTCGCAATAGCAATACAGTGCGCCACCAAAGATGCCCTCGAGCGATACACGTAGCACCGAAGGATGCACAAAACTGATCTATCAGTGATGCACACCGTCATAGTGTCGCATAGAGAATTTATCATTTAATAGCGCCTCTATTGCCCATTCTCCTCTGAGGTCCCTGTAAAATAGTAAAGAAATCATGCCCGCCGGCAAGGGAAATTTCGTTGTAACTATTGGCATAAATATCCAACGGGTTACAAAAATGTCGCTCTTGATAGTAATATGAGTATCATTTATCTGGTTTTGTCATATTAAACTTTGGTATTTTTAAATATATTATCTACACTCAACTGAAATGCATTTATATATAATGTTGAGTAAATCTATTTGTTTCGAGATACCATATAGCATAATTCTGAACACCAGCCTGATTCTTTGAGGCTTGATAAGGTGATTTGTGAAGCCATGGGTTGAAAGGAATACATCTACCGTTCCGTTAATCAAATAAAAAGGCTTGATCTCCCTCCTTGTTCAATGTGAGACTCCGTCTAGTCACAAGGATTCCAAAAAATGTGTAGTTTGTACCATGTATGATTTGGGATTTATAGGGTAAGAATGGCTAAAATGGTGAAAATTTCTATTTGTACAAGAGTCCAAATCAGAAAATGTTGGTAAAAAATGAAAGAAGTTGTTCATCTAGCTTAATTTGTCAAAATTAGGAATAGTTTGTACCATCTGCAATGTATAGGTACCATATTATGCGACAAAATAGGTCATAGGGCAACATAATCCAATTGGCGTTGACCTTCTTTGACCCATATCTCCGTAAGTAAACATTTGACATAATCAAATCTATACTTTTTGGGAGTCCCCTTACCACAGGCAATAATTTGTGAGTATTTAAAATATAATCAGATTAACCGTTAATGTTGACCCCTGTACAAATTGAGATTGACCTTTTATACCATTTTTAGTCATTTTTATCCTATGGTCGTAGATGGTACAAATTATACATTTTTGACATTCTTATGATTAGATGGACAATATGACATACATTCCAACATTCTTCTTATCGTGTCAAAACACTGTGGTTCTCAAATACGATCCAGTAAGAGATGGGTATAACGTCTGGCTGCTTCACTGAATTCCGCAAGGTCCTTGTTTGTGCATTGTTGCTCCAGCAGTGGGCAGACCAAGAGATGTTCCATTGTATGTGGTGCTGTTCCACAACCACAGGTAGTGTCCTGATCTGCTTCCAGGTAGCCCCACATCTGCAAGGAAACCTTAGATCGGCCAATTATTGGGCATCTTAAAAGTTTGACCCCTGTGTAAACTTAAATTGGCCCCTATTGAAAAAGTGATCCCACAATTTGAGAGTAATAACTACCTAGCATTGGTGTAGAGGGGCCATACTAACTACCAAAGGGGTTAAACCTTTTCTGTAGTGGGGGTAAACGGATTCATTGAATAAGGCCCAATGATATTCTGCTCCTGCTCTATTTGGGAGTAAATCGATGGGCTTGTGTGACTTTATGAGATTCTTTGAACCCTCCAAATCAATTTCTAACACAAAGTCAATCAGTTCCGTTTCAAGTATTTCAGTATTTAACTCTTTGGGGGGAAAAACAGTCACATTTATGCCGAGTACCCAAAACGTGGTAAAGTTACTAACAGGCCAATCCAGATGTACTTGATTGACATCAAATCCGAATAGAGCATCACCTTTGTCGGAACTAATGGTCAATATGAAACTTTTAGACGGCAGTTGAGCAGCCGCCGTCAGTACCATACTAGAACTCCAGACTGTTACGATTGGGTTGTATTTAATTGTTTACTGCATGACCTTGGTTCGGTTGCCCTACATTTATTTCCTATACGTGAATTACTAATTTCAAGAGTAGATACTCACATCAAATGATAGGATAATTTAAAAAACAACCTACAGTCCTCTTTGTACCTCGCAATCTATCTCAATCTGTCACTACATTTAAGTCGTACTTAGGTTCTTCATTATCTCTGTCCGAATAGTGTAGTCCACCAGGGTGGTGGTGGTGGGGTAGCGGTTGTGGTGGGGGTGGTTGTGGTGGCGATGGGGTTTTGATGGTGCTGGTGACGGTAGCGGTGGTGGTGACGGCGGCGGCGGCGGCTCCGGCGGCGGCTCCGGCGGCAGGCGGGCGGCTGTAGTAACAGTAGTAATAGTAGCGAGGGGTGCTGGTGGTTATAGCAGTAGCTTTGGGACACTCAGTCGTGGCAAGTTACTCACAGAGCAGTTCGTTTTGCGTTTTGTCTCCACTGTTGGGTATAGGGCAGATTTTTCGGTTTTGTCTCATTTTGAACGCGTAAAAAAAGTCGGGCGCTTAGAAATATGTGGTCGCTTTGTGTTAATGTCTCTGTGTGTGTGAACGTGACCAATAGCATTATACCTGTCATCAATCAATCCGCGTTCTTGTCCATAGGAACGATCCCTCAACAATGTTCTTTATAATGCCCCATACCAAATGCTAT
The DNA here is from genome assembly GCA_023653785.1 of Ophioderma brevispina. Taxonomy (NCBI): domain Eukaryota; kingdom Metazoa; phylum Echinodermata; class Ophiuroidea; order Amphilepidida; family Ophiodermatidae; genus Ophioderma; species Ophioderma brevispina. Next base: position 15,434 of record JAMKCH010003868.1, read on the forward strand.
TCAATTAGCGTGCCTTACCCACCTTTCCCCTACTATAGTCCACACTCACAGAAAAGCCAAAAACGCTAACGGCGTGGCTACGTGCTTCACTCTTGACGGCACTCATGTATTTTAATTGCTAAAAATCCTGGCAAGTACCGCCCTCCGCTAGACCTAATGAGGTCTTGAAATTTAGATGCCTGTGAAATTGCTTGTCTTACAAGCTGATTAACCAAATGATGGTTGTTGTAGATCGCCCTTGTGCCTTGCCTTTTTTGTTTTAATATGTCAACAAACACCTTTGTCAATCGACCCCTACTTAATTTTGACCAATGCAACCAATATTGCATTTAAGACACGGTTTTGAATTAGTATGCAATTGCGCGCGGTATACCTGTTCATTTTATGGCAGAAAGTTGGTTTTACATGGGGGATTTGGTTTGCTGAAAGTGTAAAAACATGAATTTGTTATACTATATATGAAAGTATCTTTCAATAAACAATTGCGGATGTTTGGGTTTGAAGCTAGGCAAATGAAAAAAAAATCGTGAAATGGTAAATTTTTTTTTCCCAAATTTTAAAAATTCCTTTGCATGGATGTTGCTATAATAAAATTTTAACATGAGAAGCCATTGACTTTTTCCTTCATTTCATATTGTCATTTTCAAAACAAAATGTTAACTGACTCACACTTAAGCTTCATAGGTAGCATCAATGTTGACGTCATTTGTATACATAGAACAATCTCTACCAGGGAGCTCTCATAGGGGCATTTTCGTCTACCTCAGCTCCGGTTCTTCATTGCATACAAATTGATTATCTGGTGGAAATGAATATTAGTTTGTCCTTACAACCCGTGACAAAGCCTAAATTGCAGCATTCGTATCTTATACACCTGAAGCTAGAATGGATTGATGTGCAGACGAGATGTGAGAGGCTCATGGCGAACACGTGGTTTGTAGTCAGCTTGCATGTCGTCTGCTGTCGAAAGATCAGTGTAGATATCGTCTGCTACTGGTCAAAAGGAAAAATGTAACGCATAAATGTATGGTACCTGGCACGGTGATGAAATCTACAAACGAACGTAATGACGTAATTACGTCCGATCAGTCAATGTAAAAATGTGATGGAATTATTTTACACTCGTGAAATTATTTTAGCACGACATATTCCACTATTTTTCCTATCCCCCCCTTTACATGCAAAAACAGGACTGGTGTTACCGTATGTGTTTATTCTGGAGAAGTATGAAACCCTAAAACCCTAAAATTTACTCCTTTAATTGATTGATAAAAAAAGAGTTCTACCTGTAACAAACATGCAATTGTTATCCCCCCCGAAAAACAAAAAAAAAAAACAAATCGAACCCAAATGTTAATGATAAAAATCCTTATTTTAAGACATTAGGATCATTCCCAACCACTCTGCTAAAACCTCACATTAAAAAATTTGTTTTAATATTATTAACACATATTGCATTTTTTTCGAGCAACACTTAACCAAACCCTTATTAATTTTAATGCATTAATACTTATACTATAAACATCACTGGGTTGGTAATCATTTCATGTCTTTTTAGGGATAACCCCAGTAATTAGTCTAAACATATTGTTTATTGGGACATTCAGATATGTCCGGGGGAAGTGACGCCCTCAATTTTACAGAAAGAAATTTTTGCATGTGTCCTTGCGACCCTCGTATAAACCACCTAGTCAGGTGGCAGTGTAGCGCACAACAGCCTGAAGGATGGAATGGAGTACAGACTTCTTCGATTGAAGATTTTAGTTTCAGGTAAGGGCCTAAGTCCAATAATTTTTGGAGGGTGTGCAAAATTGTTACAGTGGGGCATTTTTTTGAAAATCCATATGGCTGCTACCATGGTCCAACAATCACTTAAAAGTAAATTTCCGATAGAGACAAATATTTTCTCGGTACTCAGTGTTTTAAACACGAGAAAGGGTTGGTAATGTAATTTTATCATTACACTTGCACACAAACAGCCAATATGGCTGCTCAAAAGCAAATATGCTCTCGGAATCATTACAATGATCTTAAATCCTCCATTATACCATTTACGCTACTTGAATACTGGAACACCTAAAATATGTTCTGCAGGTGTACAAAATCTTTGCATATCACTACGACGCTTGCAAGTGTTCCTTTACCTCTCTAGAATGCTTTCCAACGCATCCGACACGTCAAGTGTTCCTGCACATTTTTGAAGTTAAGAGGCTTGATTCCAGTGTCTATATGCATACTTTTAATGCTTTACACTTATGAGATACAATGTATTGGATCACTAAAACACCTATTTGGCATTTCTTTTCTCTGTAATGGACATTTTCAAAATTCAAGATGGCTACCAATACAGGATCCGGCCTTTAAAATAGTGAAATCCTACATGGTGTATTAATATTAGTTAATCAACTAATTATTATTATAAAGGTGTAAATTAAGGTATGGATAAGTATTTGACCATTTGACATCTCATCTGAATTTCTGTTTCTTAACATGAAAATTTAAATGGGCCAATGTGGCTTCCTTTTATACCTTCTTTAAAACCCATAAATTACTATACATCTGTATTGTATTAAGTTAAAACAAAAATAAATGATTATTAAGTTAAATGAAAGTATGATATTATGTCTTTGAGCATTAATAACTCGTATCTGGTATATTTTGTTTTGACAATATGCTTAAAATTCAAAATGAACGGCCAATATATATAATACTATGACAATTTGTAGGTTTTAAAGATCTTCAGTCATGTTGATTGCCATCTTGATTGGTAAGCTTGTTAACACACTTTGAATGTCAGATTATGAGTTCCTACTGGTTATAGAGCGCAGAATTATGGCCTCTATCACAAATACTTGTGAGTTATGGTCACTTTAATGATTTCAGGGCGAATTGGGTTGTAGGGTTGGCCATATTGGATTTGATTGGTAATTTTTGATCAATCACGTCATAACCCGTCAAAGATTCTCGTGCTTTCAAAAACCTGGATTAGTGCCTACAATTATGGCCATTGAATGAATTTGAGAGTTATAGCGGGACTCGGGGGCCATATTGGATTTCTATAAAATGGCACTGCACGAAATTTTGGCACACCCCTCCAGAAATTATTAGCGTAGGTCATCATTAGACAAAAATCGATCAATAAAAAAGTCTGTACTCCATTTCCAACCCTGCGCCCACAATTCTCCTTACTACTCAAAGTAAGCCAATCGGCAGTTCGGATCTGCAATGCAATCAACACCTGGGGAATCTGGCCTGGGGAACTAAGACACGTATACACAATACTCATAAAATGGAGAATATTTTTTAAATTTCTTTTTCGCCCTATACGTCAACCTTTGTTATAGCAGTAATATGGCAATGATGCGCTTTAATATTAATAAACAAAGGATATGAATTATTTATGCCAAATTTATTTAGGTCGAATGTATGCACTTTTGAGGATTTTACGTACTACGGACTACCTCTAAAATGATTTTGCTATATACGCGCCGCTCAATACACTCATTATACACCCCACGCATATGGTAAATGGCCTATTTCTCAGTTACTATAATGTTATTATTATTTATTTAGTCAGTCGTCGACATTCAGTAAGTAGTTGGTAGTTAGTTAGGTAGTTAGATAATTAGTTAATAAGTTAGGTCATTTATCATTTGTGTATTTACATTTTTATTGGCAGAAAATACTTTATATCACCTTAGAAAATATAAATTTTTGATCTTCAGGGTTGTTTAAACCCCAGTTTCAGACTGGTTGATATCTTCATACGTTAATACGATTCTTGACAACAATCCGTCAAAAGACTCTAATATGGGTATCATGTCTTATAAGGTCTAATAAGCTGGTATTGATTTAGTGCTTGCTGCAGCATCAGGTGAGAAAGGGCCTTTAGATTTCTACCAACCAGGGCCGGAATAATACATTTGCAATCATAGTTAAAATTGATCATTGGGTTGTGTAGTTTCACGAAAACACATGATGAACAAAAATAAAAGTGATGCAATTTGCATAACCAGCATTTTGCAAAATGCCGCCATTTTAACGGTAATAGCACACTATGGTAACTTAGTGTCGGAATGTATGTTTTCTGTGTCAGAGGTTCAATATGACATTGCCAAATTGTCTGAGTCTTGAAATTTGTATACCCGGCTATTTTTTCAAGATGCTTGACATCTCGTCAAAGAAACCTTATTATTTCTTATTATATAACCTAGAAGATTATTTTGGTGTCAAATGAGTGTTTTGCAGGTCAATGAGTTCAATAAAGCTATTCTAAAAACTGTGTAGGATGAATATAAGGTGATTTTGTTTGCATTTGTCACTTTTTTTTTTTCCAAGATGCCCAATATGTTAAATACAAGTACCCAAGAGTGTTAACTTCTGGAATGTCAGCGCTTAATGCGGCAAAGTGGTGAAATATATTAACCCAGGCTTTGGACAATTCTATCAACACATAATACTCGGTAATCCTCCTTAGAACTTCCTAACTGAGCTTTATGCCCCCTATGAACGAAAACCCCAAACATTGACTAACCAACGGCGTGCACGTGACCATGACCATTTAATAGTTGTTGAAATTCGGGGCCATTTTAACTCTTGAACATACTGAAACAAACAAATACTTGTTTCTATACAATAATACAAATACCGGCCTAAATCAAAATTCCCATGCATTCCCGATATATGTTTTGTGAATACATATAGAGTAGTCAGGTGTCACCTTTTGGGTGTCACTTGGTAGTCCCTTAATAACAATGACTCCACTACTCATCGACAGTTTTGAGAATATGGCTGTTGAAATCCTTGACCTATAAAACATCAACTTTGTCACCACCAATCGTCATTCTAGGTACTGTATAGCATTAAGTCTAAAATTTCCTTTTTCAAAAAAACTAGTTGACCATTTTGGAAAAAGTGACGTATGAAAACTTCATATTACCTTTAATATTTCCCTGACAGTTTTTTAAATAGTTTTTATTGACTCCTTGACCCAGAAAATTTTTATTGACCCACCACAATCTTCATAAGCTATATAATAAGAAATGTAAGGTTTGTGCCAATAAAATTGGCAGCCATCTGGGAAAATATCGGCACAAGCAACATTTTTAATAGTTTGGGAATAGTTTTTATATTCACTCCTTGACCCAGAAAAAACATTGTTTATTTAAAAATTAGTTCACAAAAACAAATTTTTAATTTTGTCATCACCTGTTTTCATGAACTCCACATCCCTACGGTCAATTTTAGCTATATGACAAATGTTATTAATCATTCGGCCCGTGTAGCCTCTCCTAAAATGGTTTGTTGCTGCAGCACTAATTGGTGTACATAAGACAGGACTAGTTCTTTCAAAGACTTTTAGCTCGAGACGAGCCGCATTTGGGTATGTCAAGTTGTTATCAGTCAGTCGCGAGTGAAAGCAGAAATGATTCCTCTTTGTTTTACAAATTATGTAGGAGCGATAATAATGTTCACAAGCATAAAGATATTTTGAATGTTCATTTATATTTAAAAAACTTATGGTCAATCAATACTATTTGTGCAAATTATAAATAATATTTTTTTCATTTTATCTTAGAATCTAAGTCACTTAATAGACATTTTGTTTTGTAAGCAATAACGAATCTGAATTTTACCGAATTTCAAAAATTCGAGCAGTTCTCTTGTCACCCATTTTTCAAATCATATCTTTTCTTCCAATGTATCCCGACCATCAAATGTATGAGTAAAAAATAATAGTTGGTCTCAGCTTCCCTCGCGGTCATAGCTTTTAAAATTAGATTTAGCCCTTTTTGATATACTCGGTACACGAGTGTGTCTCCTGGGGAACCATTGAACCATACAAATAAAAAAGAAATAAAGTGGAACTAATAATGATTTAATAGATGATATTTAGTGTGTGAAGCAGAAGAGTAGTACATTGGAGTGGCACATATTGTATATTTCTAAAATCAACCAGTGGCGCAAGCTTAGTTTATTATTTTTATAACAAAATAAAACAAAACAAACAAAACAAACACACAAAAAGAAAACATAGCACATCGTTTTTAGCCAATAGAAAAGTCTGAGGCATTTTTTTGCCTAACTATAATGTATTTATCCGCATAGAATAAACATCACGCATGGGTTGAACATCTTTAGGATTATCTACCTTGTAATTGTACTACTGCATGGAAAGATAAACCAATCGGTGACTGTCAGCTAAAGCTACTTCTCTGAGTTGCGTAACCCGGGCATGCGTAACTCTTTAAACCGAGTTTTTGATTAACGACTAAAGACCTTACATAATACCTTGGATATGTGTATCTACACTGTATAAGATCACACATCCAAAAAAGTAACTCCCACCCCTGAGATTTGTCTGTCAAGTTCAAACGATACATCGTATTATACATTATGTGATATAATAATTGGAAGCGGTGTTTATTTACACATATTTTGACACCTCATTTTGTGGGTATTGTTGAAGTTATGTGGATATTTTCACCTGTTTCAATCACGTGTGGAATTTTGAGTACCATAACGCTCTCATTGATGACTATCTAATGCAAGCTGGAGAGACTGACAAACTCGACGATCTTTTATATCAACTTTAAAGATTTTATTTTAATACTTATGTATCTTATGGTGTTCATAATTATTGTAAAGCTGACGGGTGCATCTATATACATGTATGTATCAAGTAAATATTTTTCAAATAAGAAAAGCGAGGGAAGATGAATGCACCACCTTGAGTTGATTCCTGAATACGTAATCGACGAAGCCGTTGTCTTCCATCTTGATGGTCAAGGATGTAGCGGCTCTCGTCCATAATATATATCGCCAGTGCCCCCGAGTCGTAATCTTCTGTGCTCCCTAGCCCAGCGAAGTCGAGCAATGGCTCGAAACGTTGATTCCATAGTGTCTTCTCCACAAACGACGAAGACGGCTCGTTGACATTTTACGGGCTCTACGGCACAGATTAAGCAGTTGGCAATCATCTCGTCTAGTAGTCAATCGTGGTCGTCATGGAGATTTTCGTGGCCTCAAATGACCACCTCTCGATGATGTATGACGATTTTACAGACCGTACTTTGCGATATCCCAAGGAAATCAGCGACTTTGGCTTGTTTGTACCCTTTCCGTCGGAGTGCAAGCACTCTTCGGCATATTGGCAATGCCGTTGGACGACGAGGAATATAGCCAAGGGAACCTCTGTATCAGTTTTGTAGTAAAGGTAACAACCAACTCTGAAAAACATGGGCTTGTTGCACACAGGCTTGGAGCAGGGAAAAGGAACAACAACAGACCTTTTATAGCTTCAAACAATAGGTATTGTTACGTAATTCAAATTATGCATGGATTCACTTCACCCGGGTAGTGGGGACTCATTATATAATCATTCATCTACTCTAAATTAGAGTAGGTGAATGATTACATAATGAGTCCCCACTACCCAGGTACTCCTATTAGAGTCTAATATGATTACTGAGGCGTTCAAATAGAAATATGTTTTAAGATTGGGTCTGAAAAAAGTTCCAACTTTTGGGCAACAGACTGTATAACGGTATGGACTTTAGAAAGTAAATGGCACACGGGATAAAAAATAAGCTTCCGCCATAACTGTAAAATCCGTTTTTTCAATGCACACAATATTATGCACATCACAATAACATCGCTAACGATTTGAAACACCTTTAACGATAATAGGAATTACCCATAAAATACTCTTTTATTTGCAAGATGAATATTTAAACACACAGCATATGTGACGATATTGGTCAATGTAATTCGAAATCAATTCTTGCATGAGTAAACTAAATGGAGAACGTAACACTCGTAGTTTCTGCACCATTTAGCAGTAGTGATTGACAGTCATCAAAATTCTGATACAAAATGTAGAATAGATTGTGTTTCTACATTACACTCAGGTATTAAAAAATGTTTAGACCGCTGGGGGAAAAAATCGGTATTTTTTTTAAAACTGAAAAATCTGAAGTGAGTGCAACCATAATTTTTTATCGTTTTTAACTTACCGAATGTTGCAAAAAAGAGAAAAAGAGAAAGAAACGAAAAAAAAAAAATGACAGAAAATGTAAACCAGCAGCGGAAAACCGCTTTATGCTTCGTGTACTTGTGACTAATACAACCGCTTTAAGTGTCAAAAGTGTCAAACATTTTATAGAGGGTATATAAATATGTTTTCGTTCATAAGCAAGATAATCAAAATGTACAGTTTAATTTTTTTCTAATTAATAAGATGTGGTCTATTTATTTATGTACACGTGTCTGCATAATTTAATACTGTATACGTATAGAGTCTTCAGATTTTTAGAAGCAATTGTTTTACTTAATTCTACCTATGCAAGCGAAAGCATCCACACTACTACATACACGATACATCAAAACGCATATTTGGACACCAAGCGGTTTTTAGATTGACATTAATTATATCATTTCGTAAACTTTCATAATGATCATTTCATTAATGATCCATTTTGGCTAAAAGAAGTATCAAATGACTTCGATAACCTTTGCCTTTCTACTGTTGGGCCAGAGGAGAGGTTCGAAAGTGCCTTTGAAACTACACTGCATTTCCGTTACCCGAAGAGCTTTGAAAATGATTAACACCAACACACTGACCATCAAATCGTAACATATACCGGTCGATGATTGCTTACATGGACTGGCCAGTTTGAGCATTTAATACATCAAGAATACGGCAATGCCAATTATGCAACCATTTCTCTTGCTCAGCGCAATTTGTTACTAAACACTTGTCTTGAAGTAATTTTCCTTACTATAATTATTTGCAATGAGAGCGGAAAACAAATAAACTGCCACTTTGTCCAGTTTAGTCTGGGTTAGTGACTATGAAATCTATGTAATTACAGCAATATCGAATGAAACAATCGTTCCAACGGGTACTATTTGTTTCCGAATTATCAAGTATAGTCTGTTTGGGTAACAATAACTTGCAATTAGTAGGAATAGGCAAATAGAGTTTCATTGCGCACTAACTTAAATAGGCTGGGTCAGTAAATATTGTATGAGAAAAAGTAGATCGGATCAAAACATTTTCAGAAAAAAATGTGCTTTCAAAATGAGAAACGTAAGAAAAAAACATACTCTGTGGAATGTTACCACGGTACCCACTCAAATCATTGTCCACAATTTGAAATCAAGGTAAATCCCTAGAAAATACGAAATTAATAACCGATAAAAGTTTACATAATGCCTCCCCTCAATAAAATTGACATGCTCAAAAAAGAAGTTCTCTGTGTTTCTGTGTTATATACTAGAGCTAATTGATTATAAGTTTGATCAGTCGGCTAGGAAAGTAACAGATTTTAAATAAAAATGCAAGATTTCTAATGAATGTACAAGACTTCTAATGAAACTGAAACATTTTAAATCGAAAGTGAATATTTCTATTCGAAAGTAAAAAAAATGATAATCGAAAGTGAACGATTTCTATTCGAAAGGGAATGGTTTTCTTGTTGAAAGCGAAAAATATATAATCGAAAGTGAAACATTTTAAATCGAAAGTGAATATTTCTAGTTGACAATTTCGAACTCATTTTCACTTTGATTCCAGATAATTCATTGATTTAATGCAAACGCCTCTCTGTGGGAGAGCGTGGCCTAGCGGTTAGGGTGCTTGCCTCTGGCGCAAATTTACCATCAAAAAAAAAATCCCGGGTTCGAATCCCGGTGGGTCGTGGCACTTGCTGGGATTTATTCGGGTACTACAAATTCTGGATTTGATCTGTTACCAGCTATTGATTAAATACAAAAGAATTACCGCTCTCCTCCATGGTTCACTTGGAATTGGGCAAATGGATCATGAAAGCATCCCGTCCTTCGGAGGGACGTTAAAGCCGTCGGTCCCGTGTACAGAGAGTCACAACTGTACATGTACATCGCAGTCAGTGTCGAATAAGAGTAGGGTGTAAACCCCTGACTGTCCCAATCCGCCCCAGCCTCAAATAGCGGGCCATGTTAGGAGCGTCCGTATCATGGATACACGCGGCCACGGAGCAGCAAACTACTTAACAAATCCTGACCCCCACCAAAAAAACCCACCACAAAGCCATTACCAATGACTTGTGGATACGAGCAAACAAAAATGCAAACGCCCATGGTACAGTGTCCTAGATTAAGCTGAACCATCCACATACTACACACACTGGCCAAACGTATTGCAACATGCAGGAAATCCGGGAAATCAATTTATATTCAAACATTGCACCACGAGTTCGTCACTAAAGATTACGTATTTTTGTGTCAATGTTATATTTTCAAACAGATGCTGTTTTACAGAATGAAATAGTGCGAAAAATGTTTAAATTGATTGTTATTCCCGAAATATGGTGGGTTAAGGAACTGGCTAATGATGGATTGCCGATTGTACTCCAGAGGGAAAACAGGCACAGGAACGTAAAAAATGGCTGCACAATAGTCGCTAAATGAACTGAAAATTAGGTGAAATCGAGTGGTTGTATGGACCGGATATGAGACCGTCAATAAAAGATGGGAGCACGTCCATCACCGTTAGACTCAGGAAATTTAATGGCAGGAAAGATCACTGATAACTTGAAAACAGCTTTTTAATCACACCGTTGACATTTGCTGTTTGTCAGGAGGCAATGGTAACCCGTATTCGAGATGATTTCGTAATTCCACAAACACGGATTTATCGTTCGAATTGCATTTCAGATGTCCTCCGAATTTTCAGGAGAGAATTGTCTTCCATTGATTTGACCTCCTCTTTTCCGGTCACACACACCCTTATTTTCTTCTCATCTCCCGTAAAAAAAAACTTTTAAGTAATCCTAAGGAATCCGCACAATTCATTAAGCAGCTATTTTGAAGCATTTTTTTGTGTCTGTGTTTGTATTTCTGCTTCTGCAGGTTATCGTTCGCAGTTCCTTTACTCCGCCATTTTTAGGGTACATGTTTATCAAATCAACGTTTTTTGCCCTCTTCTGGGGAATGACATCTGCACGAAAACACAACTTGGGCATTCAATAAGTAATGTGTGGTCAAAATGCATGGTATAAGTTAAAATCGATTGTGATTTTGAATATTGTTCCTGCAGTTTGCAATACTTTTGGCCATGTGTGTATATACATTTAGACCGGCCCAAGTTTCAAGTTAAATTAAATTGGATGATATATTCTTACAATTACAAATCATCGACTGGTGTTTGTCACGACTAGTACGTCCACTTCAATCATTATGTCATGTGCTTTGAGAAGACGAAATTGGTTTGATGACTTTGTATACTTGGATAATATTGCAGTGTGTGAGAATCTGCAAAAGCCGAAGTAGTATTAAAAAATTTCACTTCGCCTTCCCCCTAAGATTTTATTTCCCCCTTTTGCTCCTCCCTCAAAAAGAAATGATCCTGGTGTCGCCACTAGTCCTAATTTCCTGTAATAACAATACAAGTCATTTTATTTTATATTTTGTTTAAGCAAATAATTTCAATCATTAGGTTTGATCAAAATTAGTATTTGAAATGCCCGTCTCAAAAAAAAAAAAAAGATCAAATACTATGTATTACTTGGGATTAGCATCCGTCACTTTGTAAAACAACCACTCTACATGTATTTTTAACATCCTTCAAAAACTGCCAAATTTTTAATCAAGATGATTGATTATACTTACATACTTTACAGCTTTGGAAAGCTTGTTGAAGCTGATATGCAGTCACTCCTCGCTAATTTTTTTAAGAATTATAAAATTCGAATCCGTCAGTATGTATTATACACCCGATGAATTGTATGTAATACGATTTATGTGTTAAGCATGATTTCTTAGATCTATCTGTCCCATCCATATTGGTTCACAAGTTTTCTAATTGGTTCACCAAGTTTCCTAACCCTACCTGTGAAATTGTTATGAAATACAATCTCTACTACGTCTTTGGTGATGACACACATATACCTTGCGTTTAAACCTTTACAGCAACAAGGGGGTCTTTATAATCAAATGTTTAGAAAAATTGTAGATCTGATATTCATGCGTGGATGAAGCAAGAAGTTTGTAAACTTAGTGATAACAATACTGAGTTAGTGTCTTTTCATGTCGCCAACAATTAGCAACGTTTCAATTATCATATCATCCTTGGTACATCTCACACTGATGCATTTCAAAGGGTCGTAATCTTGATGTCGTTTTTATTCTTGTATAACAATGAATAAACATGTTTGTTTTTTTGCTCGTATTATTAACTCGTATTGGTTCTTTTCATCTTTAGAATAATTTAACTGGAAAATTACGGAATTATTTTGACTCGATTGGAACAGAACAGAAGATACATTCTTTCGTTACTTTTCTTTTGGATATCATGGATATGGGGAATGCCTTGCTACATGGCCTTCTACATAAACAGATTCACCGTCTGCAACTCATTCAAATGCGGCTGCACGCATTGCAACTCTCTCAAAGAAAACATGTCATATCACTCACATGTTGAAAGATTTGTACAGCTTCCCGGGGTTCTTGGGTTTTGGTTGGGTACCCATGCTTCTTCCAAAATAAGAGAGACTAGCCGCGAATGCGGGACTACCGCTAGGGGTGTCAAATTTACAATAATGAGATTCTAGTCCCGCTAGGGGTATCAAATTCAGTCAAGACTGTGACTGGTTCATTGATTACAAAAAGGAAAATGAACTAAAATATATCAGCAATATAACCCTGAGTATGTAATTTTTCTTACAATAGCGCAAGTGTAAAAGGTAAGGTTTGTATTCATATATTGGAAACAGGTCCCGCTAGGGGTATACTTTCACCGCAAATTGGTCCCGTTCTGGTATATTTTTACCAAAAACAAGTATATCTATTATATCTGGTCCCAAAAAGGCGAAATTCTGTTTCGCCCTTTTTAAAAGTCAGCCATTACACAGTTTTATAGAAATGATGCACTTTATTGATTTAATTAATAACAGGGGATATAAATATTAGTATGAAGAGGGTTAATTTCACTGGAATAATGAGAACAATCTCAATTATGATGCGGATCGGGTCACCTCCCTTAACTAGAAAACGATTGAGCGTGATCTTTTTATATGAAATGCCTAAAAGTATATGGTATATTTGTTTGCGCGCGCTCGTGTGTCTGTACGCGCGAGCGAGCGCGCGATAGTGTGTGTGAGCGCGAGCGAGTGTGTGGGGGTGCGTGTGCATGTGTATGCGTATGGTGAATGTGAGGGACGCGCGAGAGTGGGTGTGTTTAGGGAGTGAGTGAACGTGATGTGACCATGTTCATCCAGCAATCAGCATAATTGATCTCCAAATACAAGTAGGCACCAAGATTTGTAAATTCCTTGCACTGTAAATCCTATTCAATTACCACTTTTCTGTCAATAGAGTCACACTTACCGAAAAGCCAAATGTGACTATAGTCTGATTTTTATTCATGTCAGTAAACCATATTGTCGACGGTAAGAATGCATTTGGAGGGGGATGGGTTGAGATAAAAAACTGATCAGCTGAGATACTCAACTTTGTTCAACAGAATATGAAGCTTTAAACCATTTTACATGAACTTTTTTTGTGTATCGATAGGTAAAGGTTTTCCATCCAGATTAAATTGAATAGATTGTCGTAAAGTGTGAGACACGCTATATCGATTCCTTTGTTTTGCGTCAATCAAAGAACGGATAAAGTGTCATGAACATCGAGGCTGGGTGAAGAGGAGAATTAGGCCACGTAAATATTGTAGTTTGTTATGAGTGGCCAAAACTCTAAACTACTTAAATGATTGAACCAAGCTGTCAAATATTATTTCTGGAACAAGATAAATAAATGTAAACGTTTCAGATTTTCTATAATTCCTATTGACGTAAAGAACTGGTGAGTAATAATTACTTACTCGTATCATTTTCTTATGGTCGATAAGCCTCAGAGGTTTGTTGAAGTTGATGTTTTGGAATTATTCAGTGATTTGCCTTGTAAATATTTTGCTTCGTGAGAAAAGGACCTTTTTTTTATTATGGCCTTAATCTTATCCGGTAACATGACACGGAATTTCTATTATACTGATGGGTAAAGTATACGACCTCTCAGAACGAATGGAATCGTCGACACGCCCCAAAAACTTTTAATGAACTGAAGGAATAAAAAATCCTACTATAACGCATGCTACTTCAATCACAGGAATCGTTAATGTTTGATTAGTCGGTGACTTTATCAGAATGTTAGATTTTATAATAAAGAGAAAAATAAACATTCACTACTATGCCCCAAAGACAAGAACAACACCCCAGCTATTAATATGAAACGATATGCAGAATAACACGCTGATTTCATCCCGAGATGTCTTTTATTTTTAATTTTATTTCACAGTTACCAATACTGACGTTCTCTTTTCACGTTTAGAAAAAAATGATTGATTGAGATGAAATCGTTGATGTAAGACAGTATATTCGGTATATAACACAGGAATGGTTAATGTTTAGACGATACATTTATCATATTAGACTCTCAACTGCATTCTTCTACAGTATCGTCATATGTTTCCTGCTTTCAACCTTTTTTACGAGCTGGGGAAGAAAGTTACTTAAGTCAATAATAGGTTAAAATCCAGCAATAATAATAATAATAATACCGACATTTGTATAGCGCTTTTTCCGAAGGATGAAATCAGCGCGGTTGCCTATTATTATTATGCTACCATGAGGAAATCGTCACAATAATTTCGCTTCATCTAGGCCGGCAGCTGGCCAAGCGCACATCCCTATCAGCACTTAGTTTGTAATAGTAATCTATAAGGAAAAACTGGCAACTTTGAGCAACTGGCAACTTTGAGTAACTTTGAGCATGTTTCTTTCATATTTAAAACTCTCACTTTGGAATACAGCAATATCATACCAAAGTACAAGCTAAAATCACAAATTGACCAAATTTTCAAAATATTGTGACCAATATTTTTTGTTCAGTAAGGCAATGTACATCGAAAAGCCCATCACGAGATGCTCCGTAGTCGGTACGGCTGATAGTGAGCAAATCGATGTGAAATTGAGAAGTAAATTGTCGCAAATTTGTTGTCAAAATGTTCAATAATTTAAAAATACCAGTGTCTTATACCAATAATTAAATGACATCACATTTTTAATATAAAAAACAGTGCATTTTCAGATGTTCTAAAACATTTTGTCAGATATCATGCAAGTGCAACCACGATTTTAAGCCTTATGACAGCACGTCTGTCCTTTGTATCAGACCAAACATTAATCAAACTATGGCGTGACGAATTTAATTCTCGCAATTCGCAATACAGTGCGCCACCAAATATGCCCTCGAGTGATACACGTAGCACCGAAGGATGCACAAAACTGATCTATCAGTGATGCACACCGTCATAGTGTCGCATAGAGAATTTATCATTTAATAGCGCCCTCTATCGCCATTCTCCTCTGAGGTCCCTGTAAAAATAAAAATCATGCCCGCCGGCAAGGGAAATTTCGTATAATTTCCTCAAGTTGTAACTATTGACCTAAATATCCAACGGGTTACAAAACTGTCGCTCTTGATAGTAATACGAATATGATTTGTTTAATCTGGTTTTGTCATATGAAATGAGACTCGCAAACAAGCCTGATTCTTTGAGGCTTGATAAAGTGATTTGTGAATCCATGGGTTGAAAGGAATACATCTACCGTTCCGTTAATCAAATAAATAGGCTTGATCTCCCTCCTCGTTCGATGTGAGACTCCGTCTAGTCACAAGGATTCCAAAAATGTATAGTTTGTACCATGTATGATTTGGGATTTATAGGGTAAGAATGGCTAAAATGGTGAACATTTCTATTTGTACAGGAGTGCAAATCAGAAGTTGTTCAAATTTTGGTAAAAAATGAAAGAAGTTGTTCATCTAGCTTAATTTGTTAAAATTAGGAATAGTTTGTACCATCTCCAATGTATAGTTATCATAATATGCGACAAAATAGGTCATAGGGCAACATAATCCAATTGACGTTGACCTTCTTTGACCCTTATATCCGTAAGTAAACGTTTGACATAATCAAATCTATACTTTTTGGGAGCCCCCTTACCTCAAGCAATAATTTGTGAGTATTTAAAATATAATCAGATTAACCGTTAATGTTGACCCCTGTACAAATTGAGATTGACCTTTTATACCATTTTTTAGTAATTTTATCCTATGGTCATAGATGGTACAAACTATACATTTTTGACATTCTTATGATTAGATGGACAAAATGGCATACATTTCAACATTCTTCTTATCGTGTCCAAACACAGTGGTTCTCAAATACGATCCAGCCAGAGATGGGTACAACGTCGGGGGCTGCTTCACTGAATTCCGCAAGGTCCTTGTTTGTGCATTGTTGCTCCAGCAGTGGGCAGACCAAGAGATGTTCCATTGTCTGTGGTGCTGTTCCACAACCACAGGTAGTGTCCTGATCTGCCAGGTAGCCCCACTTCTGCAAGGAAACCTTGGATCGGCCAATTTGCGCATTTTAAATTGTTTGACCCCTGTGTAAACTTAAATTGGCCCCTATTGAAAAAGTGATACCACAATTTGAGAGTAATAACTACCTAGCATTGGTGTAGATGGTCCATATTAACTACCAAAGGTGTTAAACCTTTTCTCTAGTGGGGGTAAACGGATTCATTGAATAAGGCCCAATGAAATTGTGCTCCTGCTCTATTTGGGAGTAAATCGATGGGCTTGTGTGACTTTATGAGATTCTTTGAACCCTTCCAATCAATTTCTAACACAAAGTCAATCAGTTCCGTTTCAAGTATTTCAGTATTTAACTCTTTGGTGAAAACAGTCACATTTATGCCGAGTACCCAAAACGTGGTAAAGTTACTAACAGGCCAATCCAGGTGTACTTGATTGACATCAAATCCGAATAGAGCATCACCTTAGTCGGAACTAATGGTCATTACGAAACTTAGACGGCCTCTGAACAGCCGCCGTCCGTACCATATTAGAACTCTCGACTACTACGATTGGGTTGTATTTAATTGTTTACCGCATGACCTTGGTTCGGTTGCCCTACATTTATTCCCTATACGTGTAATCACTGATTTTAAGAGTAGATACTCATATCAAATGATAGGATAATTTAAAAACCAACCCACAGTCCTCTTTGTACCTCACAAACTATCTCAATCTGTCACTACATTTAAGTCGTACTGAGGTTCTTCATTATCTCTGTCTGAATACTATAGTCCACCAGGGTGGTGGTGGTGGGGTAGCCGGTTGTGGTGGGGTGGTTAATATGGTGGTGACGGTGGGGTTGTGGTGGTGGAGGTGACGGCGGCGTTGGTGGTGACGGCTCCCGCGGCGGGCGGCTGTAGTAACAGTAGCAATAGTAGCGAGGGTGCTGGTGGTTATAGCAGTAGCTAGGGGACAATCAGTCGTGGCAAGTTACCCACAGACCAGTTCGTTTTGCGTTTTGTCTCCACTGTTGGGCTATAGGGCAGATTTTCTGTGTATGTCTCTATTTGAACGCAGCAGAAAAAACGTGGCGCTTAGAAATATGTGTGGATTTGTGTGAATGGGTCTGTGTGTGAACGTGACCTGAGCATGTACCTTCAGCAATCAGCGTTATTGTCCATAGGAACGATACCTCACCATTTCTTTATAAATTCCCCAAAGTAACCAAATGCTATTCAATTAGCGTGCCTTACACCACCTTTCCCCCACTATAGTCACACTCACAGAAAAGCCAAAACGGGTAAACGTGGCTAACGTGCTGCTACTTCAATCTTAACGGCACTCATGTATTTTAATTGCTAAAAAATTCTGGCAAAGTACCGCCCTCAGCTAGAACTAATGAAGTTCTTGAAATTTAGATGCCTGTGAAATTGCTTGTCTTACAAGCTGATTAACCAAATGATGGTTGTTGTATCGCGTTTTTCCTTGCCTTTTTGTTTTTAATGATGTCAACAAAACGACCTTTGTCAAATCGACCTACTTAAATTTGACCAATGCAACCAATATTGCATTTAAGAAAACTGTTTTGAATTAGTATGCAATGCGCGCGGTATGCCTGGTCAGTTTTAGTGGGCAGAAAGGTGTTTTTTACATAGGACATTATTCAAGATCTGGTTTGCTGAAAGTGTAAACAAATGAAATTATTATACTATATTACGAAAAGTATATTCCATAAACAATTGCGGATGTTGGTTTGAAGCTAGGCAAATGAAAACAAATTGTGAAATGGAGAAAATTATTTTCCCAAATAGGAGAAATTCCTTTGCATGGGTGTTGCTATCAAAACTGTTCAAAATGAGAGCCATTTTCTTCCTTCATTCCAAGTTGTCATTTCAAACAAAATGTATAAACCGATAACACTTCATATGTAGCAATCCATGTTGACGTCATTTGTATACATAGAGCAATCTCTACCAGGGACGCTCTCATCGGGGCATTTCCGTCTACCTCAGCTCCGGTTGTTCATTGCATATAATTGATATCTCCAGTGGAAATGAATATTAGTTTGTCTTACACCTGTGACAAGCCTCAAAATGGCAGCATTCGTATCCTATACACCTGAAGCTAGAATGGATTGATGTGCAGACAAGATGTGAGAGGCTCAATGCGAACACGTGGTTTAGTAGCAGCTGCATGTCGTCTGCTGTCGAAAGATAAGTGTAGATATGGTCTGCTACTGGTCTACTGGTCAAAAGGGAAATGTACTGCATAAATGCATGGTACATGGCACGGTGATGAAAATCTATCAAAGGAACGTAATAACTTAAAGGTGGTTGTTCCGATTTATGTGTATTGTGTTCTCTACTCACCCCATCAAGTACCGTGGGAAACAAACTTGCGGTTTTGATGGTAGACGCAATAATGTATGTTGCAAAGCCCTATTCAAGGGGATTGCCACTTCGCCTAATATCATTTCGTCTAATATCCAGATAGTCTAATTCCATTTTGTCTAAAATCATAAAGTCTAATACCCACATACTCTAATTTCACTTTGTCTATTAAGCATTTAGACTAAATACCATTTCGTCTAATCACCACATCGGCTAATATCATTTCGTATAATGCCCAGTTGGTATAATCACTACATTGTCTACAACCATTTCGTCTAATGGCATTTCGTCTACTACCCATTTGGTATAATCATCAGATTGTCTAAAACCATTTCGTCTAATGCCATTTCGTCTACTGCCCATTTGGTCTAATCACCAGATTGTCTAAAACCATTTCGTCTAATGCCATTTCGTCTACTGACCACTTGGTCTAATCACCAGATTGTCTAAAACCTTTTGACTAATGCCAGTTCGTCTAATGCCCAATTCGTCTCCTCATTTTGTCTAATGCATGTATAAACAAAGGGCACTATATTACAATATAAATAACAAACACGAAATGACATGTTTCACATTATTATGCAACGCGCGCGGTATTCCTGATCAGTTTTTAGTGGGCAAAGGTGTTTTTTACATAGGAGATTATTCAAGATCCTGTTTGCTGAAAGTGTAAACAATAAATTATTATACTATATTACGAAAAGTATTTCCATAAACAATTGCGGATGTTGGTTTTCGTCGGCGAATGCAAGGACCAACGTAAGTGACTTTTTGTCGAAATTGAGTTTTGGTGAATTTTGAATGAGGAGGTATTCGCGCATTATTTAACTATGTGTGAAATTGTATTGATTCAAAACGTTTTACATAGAACAAGAGTAACGTAATGTGCAATTTCGCTTTTTCCCGCCTTAAGGGGGGGGGGTATGGGGGCTGAATCGATACGAAATTGTTCTCATTCCAGAAAATGAGATTAATGCCAATGGACTAACTTTTGGTAGACGTAATCTACAAAATGCTTTTTTAAGCGATCGCAATCTGACATTCCGTTCCCAATGGGCGATCCAAGTCAAGTAGTGTACGCGAAATTTGCCACAAATGCATCATCTCCTATATTTTTATCATGTGAAAAATTTCAAGGGTTATATTTCAGATATTCCTAAAACGATATTATTTATGAACTATTAACACTTCATTTTGGGGCTAGTTAGAAGATATAATACTTATATTATTCCTTTTCATCATTTAAAGTTATTAAATGTTACTGGGTAAGTGATTTTATGTATTTTATTGTTTTTCCTCCTCCCCCTGTGATATTTAAGAAAATATTTTAAAAATTAATTACAGGACAATGGATGCACCTATTTCGATGATTCTTTCATTAATAATATAATAATTCAGTATAAAATGAAATTTAAAAAAATCAATTCCATATTTCACATCAAAATCGCCCTCATTGGTCTAAATGTTTCGAGGCCTATAACCCGTTTTCGTTAAGATACGCAAACATCCAAAAACGAGAACGACGTAACTAGCAACGCTCCATGCTATGAACAGAAATTTGGCACACATATTAAGCACATCTAGGCCGAATTGAACCATGAAGGCCGATTTGATCAAATTGTGGTTCCACATCAAATTACGCAAAATTATGCGATTGGTCGATTGCCGTTTGCCATGGCAACGGTATTAAAAAATCCGGCGTCAGTTCACTCCGTATTTACCCCTGCATCTGTCACCCAGTTTCGTCCCAGTAGCATGTTTAGTTATTTAGTTACATTCGTTCAAGTGTTTAGCCATCGAGCCTTACGGGGTTACCATGGCAACCAGAAGCAAAAACATTTCATGGATTTTAAACTTTGTGACATGGCTACAATATGATATATAACCAGTATATACCACTTATTTGGAAAATAAGAAAAATCATTTCAAAGTTCACTGCTTATCAACCCCATACCAAACCCCCCCCCCCTTAAAATGCAAGACACCAACGTAAGTGGCACTTACTTTGTCTTGCATTGAGCAATTTTGCCGCTTTTCAGTGCAAGACCAACGTAAGTGCCACCCTTACTTGGTCTTGCATTAACTATTTTTCCCTTTTCAGTGCAACACCACGTAATTGCCACTACGTTGGTCCTCGCATTAAACATTTTTTCATGCAGACCAACGTAAGTGGCACTTAGTTGGTCTTGCTTAACATTTTTCACCTTTATCAGTGCAAGACAACGTAAGTGGCACTTACTTACGTTGGTCTTGCATTAAACATTATTTGCCCCTTTTCAGTGCAAGTCCAACGTAAGTGGCACTTACGTTGGTCTGCACAAACAGAAAATAAGCTGATTTCACTTACATTCTCTTCTTTTGTAAATAACGATTTAATTACGTTGTTTTCAGTAGAAATTAATTTCATTTTATCATCAAATACATTTCCTATTGTAACATCTGCTATAATTATGGACACACCACCAATAGAATCCAAAAGAAAACACAAAAATGTTTTCTTCCTGCAAAATTATCAAACTGCACTTACGTTGGTCTTGCTTTTAGCCGACGGTTGAAGCTAGGCAATGAAAACAAATTGTGATGGAGAAATTAAATTTTCCCAATAGGAGAAATTCCTTTTGTCATGGTGTTGCTATCAAAACTTGCAATGAAGGCCATTTTCTTCCTTCATTCCAAGTTTGTCATTTCAAACCACATGTTAACCGATAACAACTTCATATGTAGCAATCAATGTTGACGTCCATGTATAAATGAGCAATCTCTACCAGGGACGCCTCTCATCGGGGCATTTCCGTCTACCTCAGCTCCGGTTGTTCATTGCATATAATTGATATCTCCGGTTACAATGATATTAAGTTGGTCTTACACCTGTGCCAGCCTCAAAATGGCAGCAATTCGTATCCTATACAACCTGAAGCTGAATGGATTGATGTGCAGACAAGATGTGAGAAGCTCATGCTACACGTGGTTTAGTAGCAGCTTTGCATGGCCGTCTGCTGTCGAAAGATATTGTCATATCGTGCTACGGGTCTCTGGTAAAGGGAAAATGTACTGCAAATGCATTGTACATGGCACGGTGATAAATCTATCACGGGAAGATTAACTTAAAGTGTTTTCGATTTTTGGTATTTTGTTTTCTCTACTTGATTATGAGAGCCTGGCACTTGCACATACAACACATCAAGTACCGTGGAAACACTGCGGTTTTGTGGTAGACGCAATAATGCATGTGCAAAGCACTATTCAAGGGGAATTGGCCACTTCGTCTAATATCATTCGTCTAATTCCATATAGTCTAATTCCATTTTGTCTAAAATCATAAAGTCTAATACCCACATACTCAATTCACTTGTCTATTAACAATTTAGACTAAATACCAATTTCTTCCTAATCACTCCTCGGCTAATATTAATTTCGTATAATGCCTAGTTGCGTATAATCACTACATTGTCTACAACCATTTCGTCTAATGGCATTTCGTCTACTACCCATTGGTATAATCATCAGATTGTTCTAAAACAATTTCGTCTAATGCCTTCGTATACTGCCATTGGTCTAATCACCAGATGTCTAAAACCATTTAGTCTAGTGTCATTTCGTCTACTGACACTTGTCTAATACACCAGATTGTCTAAAACCATTTCGACTCATGCCAGTTCGTCTAATGCCCATTGTCTCTCATTTTGTCTATGCATGTATAAACAAAGGGCCACTATATTAAGAAATAACGGTTTGCAGTGTCATTTATGGGCGAATAATGTGTCAGAGGTCAGAAAACTAAATAATGGGCGAGGCACAGCCGAGACAATTATTTGAAAGTTTTTGATGTGCCCGAGGATACATTATGAGCCCTAACTGACACTGTAAAACCCTTTATTCTATTCTATACCTAAAACAGCCATTAATAAGAAAATGCATGGCGACCCATTATTGCAGATTAATGGGCCAGTAAAAACGACCAATCAGAATGCGGCATTTTCAAAAATGGGCAGCAGCGGTAATAGATACACTTTAAATAAACCAATCACGAAAATGACATGTTTACATATATTTCCGAAATTCAGACTTTTATAGGTTACCTAGCGTTTATTAAACATTACCCATTCACACCATTCCAAACATATTTGTGAAATATGTTGAAATGGAAGTTGGACCTTTAATAATTGTTTTTTTTATGTTTGTCAATCAAAATTCTGGTTGTTAACACAGAACATTGTCTGCATGTTGTCATGTTAAAATTTTTTTAGTGTGTGATGCATTCCTTTTTTTTTGTTTATTTCTTATCTAAATAAATCGCATCAACACAGCATTCGAAATCTGACTGGCATATGTTGGCCAAAATGGTTAGAACTAATATGAAGACTTTTTCTTGAAAAAGCTTTTTCTAAGCTAAAAAGTAAAAGAAATACAAAATTATTAAAAAATATCAATCTGAAAGTGACTATCCATTTCGTTTCATTTCATTTTTATTCCGTACTCAAACAACATCCAAAAATGCACACAGAATAGACAGAATGTGGGATATTGATAATAAACCAGAGTACCAAGGAAGCCACAAAAAAGCATTTAAAAAGGCTTACTTCCATTGGAGTCCTTAATGCAAGAAAAAAACCAAAAAACGAGGGAAGCATCAGCGGCAGGACGAACAAAACAACACAGATGAGAAAACACCCAACCATGGCACACCACGATGCCAAAAATGATCTAATACTTCGTGTTGAATGGGGTTGTTAAATTCCAGTTCCGCCAGCCTAGCTGGCCAAGTTGAATCAGAAAGATGCTCCTTCGGTTGATCATGGCTGAAAAAAACTTGTTTTGGGGGGGTTCGCATCTCTGAAAAATAGAACTTTTACGGATACCCCCCGTAGTACATCTCGTTTGGAGCTCCAAATATTTAGGTACTTAGTTTCATGCATAACAGACTGTGAGCATTATAGGCCCAAGAACAAAAAAAAACAAAAAAACAAAATTTGTCTCAGAAGACCGCGCGCATTACATTTACATGTGTTTGTGGCGAATATGATATTATTATTTCATATTGTATTTTAGATTTTTACTCAATTGGGAACATCTTTAAAAAAAAAAACTCCAAAAAGGAGGAAAGTTTTAGCGGCCGAAAAGAAAAATTAAAATGGGTCAAAAGGCAATAAAAACATATTGCATTCGCGTTTGGCATATTGTAACCCCTGCTTAAAGTGTAGAAAGTTAATTTCAAAATGTTAACCACTATTGTGTGAACTTAGAGTAGGGTATATCGTGTTTATAAACGTTTAGTTTGCAGCTCATGTTCATCTTCCAAACCAAAAAATCACAAGGTATTAATTAACAAAATGTAGCACTGAGAGATGGGGGGGGGGGACAACATATGAAACGGGATATGGGTGAGGTGGGCACTTCAAAACCCATGGGAATTCGATGACAGATGACTCAAAGAAATAGGGGCTTTGGGTGAGCGCACGCCAAAATGCCCCCAAATAAGGGGTTTTCGGGGTGACAAAATTTTAGAATTTGGTTAAAAATTTTGCAAAAAAATTTCACCCAAAAAATGTGATTTTGAGTGAAAATATTCCCCAAAATGAGGGGTCTTTGCGTGACATTTGGTAAAAATTTTAAACAAATGTGAGTCGTTGGGGACATTACAAAATATATGGGGTCTTTGGGTGACAAAGCGATGCGGAGATGAAAATGGGGGTCTTACAGCCTGACATGCGCGTCACCTCCAAGATTGGGAGTGCCCCCCGGGGAGGACATTGAAAAACTGAAATCCTCATGCTGGCAATGGGAACATGATTTCACATTACTATATCTCTGGGACACATTGGTCCAGTTGTACGGACAGTCTTTGTAAATAATGTTTTTTCGTCCTCGTCGCGCAAAAATCTATCAATTCTTTAGCTCAACGATTTGAAATACGAAAATATTGATTTCAAATAAGAATTTTTCGTCAAGATTTCGCAATTACGCGCATAAACAATACCGAACGTCTAAATTTTGATTTCAATGAGTTCGGAAGGTTCTAACCCTTTATATTTACAAAAACAATACGGAAGTGGGTCCCTTTGAAAACAAATTCTGGGGGGGGGGCAATTGTAATTCAAAGGTGTCATATGATGCGTGCACAAGAAAACGCGTAAAAATAATCCCTTTTTTCTTTTTAGTGTTTCTTGTTCACGCATTATATCCACTTTTGAATACAAATGCCCCCCTCCCCGAATTTATTCAAACCCACTTCAGCGTGTACATTGCTGAGGGTGTCAAAAACAGAGAAATATGGAAAAAAGTATGTTTGTTTCTTAGGAAGTGACATTCGCCGGACGGGTCTGGCTACTTAATGTTGTGAAATTTAATTTACCGAACCAACTTTAAATGCGGGCGCGATTTGCAAAGTCCGATCGAATCGGTAAAATCGGAATTCTTCGTTCGTATTCGGTAGTTGGTTAGCAGCTGGTGTTCTCGGGAAGTTGTGAGTTGGTGAGTCGTTTCTTACTTTCATTTTACATGATTTATGCGATCATTCATAATTTCGAATTTGTAATTAATTGAACTGTTGAAATTGTAAACACGTGCCCCCCGGTAGTTTCAACTGGTTTAATACACATAACTGATGAAGAGTACGAGACCTTTTACAAAAGTTTTTATTTTCCCCGCGGTCACTGCCGCGCCGGTCAAAGGATTACTTTGGCATATTATTGGCCAGACAAGTCCGGTGAGATCACCCAGATCCTGTCCGGCGATTTGTTGGAATATGGAGAACTGACTTGAAATATTCCCGGGTAAAGACTTTGTGGTATTATTCGCCAGACTAGTCCAGCGAATAGCGTACTTTGTCGTATTATTCGCCGACTAGTCCTGCGAATAGCGTTTGCCCTTTTTTTAACCCTAAATTGTGATGCACGTAACTTAGGTTATGTAATACTTCAAATTAAGCAGAGAGATCAAAACCAGCATAAATATGTAAAGCAGCAAATCAGAACCAAAGGCTGTATTTTTTGTATATTCATGACCAGATGCATTGCTACTTGTTTAGGGTAGCAACACTGACAAAAATAATTGTTTTAAGTGGGGGACTTTATAACAGATCTCGTGTTAGTGTGCAAATCCGGATAAAATATGAATTTTGTTTAGCACATTACTTTCTTACAATTGATAATCAAAAAAATTGATGGAACACTTGCCACACCCCTTCAATGGCCCCAGCCTGGATTTCAAGGTTACACCCAAAAAGGGTAAAATTTTTGGAAATCTTCCGATTGTTTTGCAAACACACAACGATTTCTGTCTAGGTTACAAGGATTCCAAAAAGGTATAAATTATAACTACTGTGACTATAGTTTAAGGAATTATGGTGTAAAAACTGTAAAAATGTTAAAATACATTTTGGTTTGTACAGGGGGCAAAAAATTAAAAGTTGCTCCAATTTTTGAAAATTTGGTTCAAATTGTAGGTTTGCTCATAGAAATGAAATATGGGGAAAGTTTGACTATCTTACGTGGTCTGGTTTATTTACCAAAATTGCGAATAAAGGTCAACAGCTATGGCATTCTATTGGATTCTATGACCGTGACCCTATTTTGTTGGATAACGTGAAAACTTTAGGCAAATCAGATAAGCAAACTATTCCTTATTCAAATCCTTAAAAGCTAGGAAACAATTTTGTCACCACATCTTAACTGAAATCAAAGCAAATTGAGACCTTTTGGACCATTACACACCAAAATTTACTTTTTTCACCATTTTACGAGTTTTTTTACCCCAGTACCTCCAACTATAAGCCCAGATAGTGTACACTATACCTTTTTTTGGAATCTTGTGACCAGACAAACACCATGGTGTGCCTTTTAACAATTCAGACCATTTTAATTATTGACCCAGTATAACATTGAAACCCAAGCTGGGGCCATTAAGGTGGGTGGGCAATGCTTCCATCAATTTTGTAATGGATTATCAATGCCGTAAAGTACTTGTTTGCAAACATTCACAATTTTATTTCCGGAAGCGCACACTCTTACCCTACAGTCCCCCGCTATTTTGGGTAAATGTTCTTTTTAGTCGATGGCAATGCTGCGTTCAGGATGCATTTTGTAAGCTCCCCGGTTCCGCATCATATCCCCTTTGAAAAGGTGCCCACCCCCATCCCCGGGAATAAATTTACATTTTGAACCCCTAAACAAATTTATATACCGGTGGCCCTGGAAGATATTCCCCTAGAGAAATAGTCCGGGGATTGGGTGTTGGTTGATTGAGTGATTTTTATTTGGCATTATATTCCATACATCATAAAATAAAATATCACATAAATTTCACAATTAGGCAATTACAAAAATAAATAAACATTTAAAAATTTACAAAGAAACAGAAGATTGACAACGCCATGATAACCCATAAAGCCGGCACTAACCAGCATCTTATTTCTCATGGGTCCTCACAGTGAAACCATAGACGGAACAAAAAAAAATACTGGACTTACTTAATACATTATGGATAACAAACATCAAATAATTTATAATTAAAAATTAAATTTTTAAACTTAACTTTTAAAACAATGAACTTTAATAATTGATATAACAATATTTTTCATTTTCAAAGAAAAATTAAATAGATCCTGAAACTAATCTAAAAACTAAACGGATGGCAAGTTTTCAAAATAATTTTTATGAATTAAGAATTTAGTATTTATTAAAGGGAAATTTATGGCAATCTATCGGCACACACCAATGAAATATCCCATCCCCAAACAAGACCACCAGACGGCCCCCACGGCCACTGGAGCATTCCCCGCGAAAAAAAATCCAGATCACCTACTACTCCGACAAATGCTACGACCCGCACAACAATCAGGAAAGCCGCCATCCCCAACTCCCCGACCACATCCACAAACGCCGCACCCAATACCGAAACAAAAGCCAGCGTGATATATTTCGCTGGCCTCCGTCCCGGTACCACCACCTGACCGAAGCGCGCGCGCTGCAAACACAGCACAAGGGAACAAAGGATGGCACCCCCACACGCCGCCGTACAGGCCGCGACAAAAACCCCGCGGACAACCCGGACCCTCCCCCCGCAAGGAACACCCCAGTCGACCACGAAACCAGTCCGCGACACTTCCCACCTAGGAACAAAACACCTCACCATACATGCAACCACAGATCTACCGCCAACAAATTCCTTTAAATCACAAATTGCTTGCCCCCCTCATCCCAGCCATTGCCTTGGCTTTGAAGATGGATTTTTACTTGAGTAATTTACAAACGAATTACTTGGATTTTTTGATGTATCCGGTAGAGAGTTTCCAGTTTTGTAAAAATTGCATTATAATAAAATTGAAGAGCCTGTCCCTTCACTCAGGATAAAAAAAATATGGCTGCTTCTCCTGGTATTGTAGCTGTGGGAATTGAAAATTTTTGTAAAATGCTCACTCATATAAGGAGCATTAGAGTTTGTTGTATATTTTTGAAACATGATCATCTCAAAACTACCACCCGATTTTCAAACCTTTAAATAACCTACTCTTGAAAGTTCTTTTGTACCATGTGGGCCCCCGAGGCTCCCAGTTTTTTATGAACCTGCCATTTTTTCTTCTGAACACACCCTGAGTTTTGTATTCAGATCATGAGTAAATACGCCACAATCCACGCTGAAGCAGCATAATCAAAGTGACTTGCCAGGAAGCTGACCAAAGGGGTTTTTTGCGACTTTGCTCGCTAAGAGCATTTAGCTGTCTGTAAAGGAATCTTTAAAACCGTGAATTGGGTTTTTTGAATAACACTTTTTGCAATTGCTTCACCTGAGACATAATGGACAAATCATATTGAAACCAAGATATTTTACAGAATCCTGCGATGAAATGACATTTCATTGGATATTGATATGTGAAATATCACACTCTTAAGTTTGTGTTTTAGTACCAAAAATAATAATCGTTTCTCCCCATATGGAGTGACAACTTGTTGTCGACAAGCAATTTTGACATGAATCCAAACCTCCCAAGCTTCTTGCGAGCAACTGTGGATCACGATGGTAAAATAGGATTGCGCTATCATCAGCATAAAGAATAATTTGCACATCTTGATCAATCACTGATTGACATATCGTTGATGTAGCACAAAAACAGTAAATGGCCCAGAACACTGCCCTGGTGCACACCACAAGTATATCGAGTGTTTGAGAATTGATGGCCATTGGACTTGAACAATTTTGTTTTCGTTTAGTGAGATTGAGTTGAATGTTTCCTATAGGGATATGGTTCCTATAGGGATAGTCGTCCTGCTGGACCTCTGGCCCAAGGAAGAGTAGCCCTGTTTATTTATTTTTAAGATATAGGCCTATATTTTTTTGTTTGTACTTTATTTGGTGTCATTTGTATTCATTTCCTTCCATAGTATTTACAGAAGCCCTTTAAATACAATTTCAACAAAGGCGTGGCTTTTCAATAATTTTTACCCTTATTTTTCCAAATACATGCGCAAAATTGGACTTTTTCGCCTATTTTCTCAAGAAAATACCCATTTTCCCGATTCGTGGACTTTATTACGTCCTTGTGATGCCATAATAGGTTATGGTTGGTACCTTATTTTGGTATCAATGGAAAAACAGACCATAACTATCCACTGGTATCAAATTAATAAGCATCGAAATCCAAGGGAGGTGGTAACCACACCCCGGTCACCCCACCCCTGGTAAAGCCTACAAAAAAGGCTTGGTAAGACAAGATTAAGGTGTCTTCAACGACCAAACTTTATTTAATAGTCTGTAGCACAATTTTTATGGTTCTGTTAGAAAACCTTTTTGGGGTTTTCTCATATTCTTATGAACCTTTTTGAGGGATTTCATTCTTGAGGGTTCCCTATAAAGGTCGGCCAGGGGGAATGCTAACTCCGCATTTTTTTCTAAGTGTAGCAACAGCATACCATTAAAACCATTTTGGAACAATGAATCAAATTAAAAATCTGTGGCACTTTTTTGTAATTGTTAATTTATCTGTTAATGGCGATCCAGTTTAATATTATTTATACTAATTATTAAGGTTGGAAACAACTCACTTTCCTTCCTACTTCTTACTCTTCCTTTGTAGCTGAACCATGCCAATTTTTATTTTAGATTTTTTTATTTTATTTTTCCTTTATTTCTTTATTATTTCCGTTAATCTATTCAGACTGTCACTGACTATAATCAATGATGGAAATCTTGATAGAATTTTAACATCCTGGACGTTTAACACAATTCCTAAGAACCAGAAGTTTTACCTACAACATGGACACTAGTTCCTACGGATATAGTCCGTCCCGCGTCCGGACTTTGACATAACCTCCTAAGGATCGATATTCTACTTGAACCTGGACAATAGTTCCTCCAGACTTATAATTCACCTATGAATTGGATACTAATTCCTAATACTTGCAGTCATGTTGGTCATGGACACGTATCCCCGATAACGATGATTCCAACCTCCTGCTCGGTCATGACATTACTTTCTATAAGGATAATAGTCCACCCATCTTTGGATTTAGAAACTGAATCCTTTGGAGATGGACCCTCCTTTGAACATAGGACCTTATGGTACCGAAGTCCCCTGACCTCTTTGAGTTTTGGTACCGATGCAGATAGATTGATGATGAATCTTCCATCATTGCCGGCCATACAGTGGGTGAGTCATAAAAACCCTACAGTCAGGAAAGATTTTTTCTTCAAAGTTAAAGTTATTTTTGCATCATGTTGCTTTGGATTGTTTACCGAGGATAACAAGCTATCATAAGATTTGTTATTTGGTGTCTTGCGGGCTTTGGGTTCAGAAACTATGTCCATTTTGGGCCCGGAGAGACCTAAAAAATTCAGTTTGGGGCCGATTTTTAGCCATACATGCGGAGAGACTGACACCTACTGTACCATAAAACACATTATAGCAAAGACATTCACACCTTTAATTTCAGATTGTATCGATTCCTTCTTCCTCGACAAAAACATATCAGTTGAATAACATGGTCTATTTTTGTAGCATCATTTATAAATAAAATCTCTCAAAAAATTAAATTCCAGTGTCGAATCATAAAGAGTCGTATTGAAAATCATCCATACAATATCTCAGATTCCCCCCCAAATGAACATATGAACTGTCAGAGATTTTTGTTTTACATCTCTAAGGTAATATTTTGCACAAATACAGTAAAATCAGCGTCCATAAGTTTTCAAGAAGAACAAAGGCTGAAGTTTTTCTGTAATTAATTGGAATTAAACCTTACAAATTCCATTATCGGCACATGCTGTTTTCAAGCGAATACAAAACTTTATTTGTTTTCACACTTTGCTCCCAACTTTCGTTTGTATGTTAAACCATTTAATCTTGCTGAACCAAATTAAACTTTGGTCTTACGGCTATCTTGAATTTCTTATTTAGGAAATTGCAACATTTTTTACTAAGCATTTTCTTTGTAATCTTCTGATATTATTTTTAAATCCTTCCATTTACTCTCCACGTTCTATTGTTTCAACAATAGTTGGTGTAAATGTTTGTACTGTACTCAAATCCCTGCTGAAGACTCACGTTCACTTTATATAAAGATGCACCTTGTTTGGCTTCAAAATCGCCAACAGATTTGAAGTCTCTCAGCAAAATAGGCGTACCTTCTTTCTCCAAAGTCCAAATGACACAAATAAACGTTTGCTGAAAGCCTGTTTATTCCTTCTTTATAACCATAGCAAACATTCAAGCAAAACCAATCTGAACTATGTTAATTATGTTTTATTCTGAATGTAGGGTTTTTTTGACTCCACTGCAATATTCCTTCTTTTGGCGTTTAAACTAAATTGTTTCTTAAAGATCAACTGATCATTAGACGACATGGCTTTGAACAAAATGGGTTTAGACTAAATGGCATTAGACCCACGATTATTAGAACAAAGGGTTTAGACAAAATGGGATTAGACTAAATGGTACTTAAAGACCAAATGATCATTAGACGAAATGGGTTTAGACAAAATTGGTTTATACTAAATGATTATTATACCAACTGGTTCTTAGACTAATAATGGGTGTAGACCACATGATATTAGACGAAGTGGAAATTAGAGCCTATTGGAATATTAGCCGAAATGGTTTTAGAACAAAATGGCATTAGATCAAGTTTATTAGATCAAGTGACACTAGACTAAGTGGTTATTAGTCTAAGTGGCATTAGACCATCTATTTTAAGACGAAACGTTTTTAGACCAAGTGGTTTAATCAGACGAAATGGAATTAGACGAAGTGATGATAGACCCTATTCAATCCTGTGCTTAATAAATTGGTTAACCACTAAAACTGCGGTTTTTTTTGTTTATATCATTGGGATGAAATGATTGAGGCTAGATATGAAGTTTTCATCTTGAATAGGTTTGTGTTCATTCCAAAACCCCATATGTAAAAGTTTCGCGCCGATATTTCAATCCGTTTTTGAATGTGAGAGCTAAAAACGTGATTTTTAAGCCCCATATAGTACTGTGTAAAATTACATTGGTCGACCAAAGGGGCACCATTTTCCGCTCATAACACTTCCAAACCATACATCTTTTGGCTCTAAGATTCACAGGGTAAATAAATATAGTAGCTTTCTCTGATACCAAATGTTGACCACTTTCCGGTAAAATCTGGGGCTTTCTGGGGACGAGGCATTTTGATCGGGCCATAGACCTTTAAATACTTGAGCTACCATTTACATTCAGATTTAAAATTTTGAAATTGGAATTAAATTTTACTCGTTAACTCTTAAGTGCCAGCTAAAAAAAACTTACGTTATCATCCCAGGGGGGTGTCTTCGGGACCCAACTCAATAACCATTTTTCCCACGGGAGGTTGATCACGAAACTAACATAAGCAAGTTGGGGTCACGTAGAATCACATACACGGATAATAAAACTGAAATCCTTTTTTGAATTCGACTTTGACTATGACCGATTTGAAATTTGTTTACCCACCGCTCCGAAAAAGTGGTTCGCATATTTTCATCAAATCTCAGCAACTCTGTATACAATTTCGAACCACAAAAATTGATATCTACTCTCGAAAACCAGTTTCCAATAATTATAGCACATATAGCCAATTCTTACGCATCTTGTATTTCCAAAAGTTCAATTGACCTTGGTCTTCCCCATAACTTGACTTGCACAGTTAAGAGCACAGTCATGACAAAATTAATTGATGTGTTAGATATAAAGGGAGTATTTGATTTAAGTATTATTATTATTAATTAATTGCCCTCTAAAGTATATATTTTTAAGTGAATATATCCCATATTTATTTACTTTATTTTTTTTATTAGTAAAAATAGCTGATTTTTTTCACTTCCGTCATTTACCTGATAGTGTCTTTAAGTAGAGCAAATCAATCCGGGATGACTTACGATTTTGTCCCCTCTGGCGTGACGACTTGGAATTTTGCCCCCTCTCGTTCAACTGCCGCCTCTGTACGCCACGGATTATGGTTCGTTCTACCGCGCTATGGCACGCTCCACGTATCAACTCATGGCGAGTTTCCCGCGCATGTCGACTTCACGCGCTGTGTATCTAGTTTTCCCCTCGCCATATTCGAGTGTGCAGCGTTGCTTGTCGAGTTACAGCGCTAGCTGTCCAGTGTGCCCTCTATACATCGAGTTGTGCTCTCCTATATAGTGGTGAGTTTGACATAAATCATGTCCAGTTGTACGCTCACACGTCTCAAATCATGGCGAGTTTTCCCGCGAATGTCGAGTTTCACGCGCTGTGTAATCGAGTTTTCCTTCCTCGCCATATGTCAGGGGTGCAGCGTTATATGTCGAGTTTACAACGCTCTATAAAGGTCCCTTTTGCCCTCTATACATCGAGTTTTTGCTCTCTATATGGTGAGTTTTGACATAATCATGTCCAGTTTCAAAATCTCGCGACATGATTTTTTGCTCAATATGAAAATCTCCACATGATTTTTTGGTGTATTGTACAAAAAATCATGTCTAGTTTGGGCTCCTGTTGAGAAAAAAATCATGTCGACTTTGCTCATTGAGAAAAAAAATTTCGAGTTTGCTCAGGTTGTGAAAAAATCATGTCCTTTGCACATGTTTGAAAAAAATCATTTCCAGTTTTTTAAACTCGGCATGATTTATTCTGGACATGATTTATTCTGGACTTGATTTATTCTGGACATGATTTCGGCACATAGAGTTCAAACTGGATAGGCATCCGTGTACACTCGACATATAGCGGGGTAACCTCGATATACAGCGGGGTAAACTCGAATAACAGCGCATGAAACTCGCCATGATTTGATACGGAGCGTGCCATACTCGCTACACTGTGCAAGATAAACATATTAAATAACGACTAATCCCACCCCTGATTTGTTTGTCAATTACAAACGAGGCATCGTATTTATACATTATGTTGATATATACTATAGGGTGTTTTTATTACCATTTTTGGACACCTCATTTGCGGCGATCAACTGAGTCTTGTGGAAGTTATGTGGGATATTTTCACACTGTTACAGCACTCAACGTGTGAGATGTTGATTACCGCATAACAATCTCAACTTGCAATGACTATGAAAATAAGCAGCGCTGTAAGACTCGACAACTCGAGACGAGCTTTTAGGTCACTGTAAAGATTTTTATTTTAAATATTTATAAAAAATGTATCCTATTGAGTTTCATTATATGTAACGGCCCATCCTACATGTACCAAGTAAAATATATTTTTTTTCAACAGGGAAAATAAGGCCAGTGCGGTCAACAATGGTCCTGAACAAATATAAAATGTTTTAAAATTCTTGGGCCCAAAACCTATTGAGGGACGGATTTTCCTTGATATCGCTGTGCCAACACACTACAATAATCGAAAAAAAATCACATGCTATCTACGAATCGCTTGAGGGTGCTCTAGTGCAAGAAAATTAAACAAAATAATGCTTGACCTGCAAAATAATCGCCACAGAAACAATTTGGTGTTGTTATACTTAAAATGATGAGAGAATAACATATCAATCTAAAAGTTGAGTAGCGGGAACTTGAATTAGCAAGAGAGCAAGGTTTTGTACAGGCGGAAATGTAAGCAGGTCTAATTGTACTTAAATCTATCTACAATTGTGTTCATGCTAAAGGATTAAAACAAGTTAGAAAAGGTTCAAGGCCATCCTGGGTCAAATTTTCAGACTGCGTCCATCTTTCAAAGTGGTCCCAAATTTCATATAGTCCCAAAGGACCAGGGAATATAATACTTGCATCAGACCATTTTGGTCGTGTAATTAGCGATCAAAAATTAAATGGTCTACATTATGATAAATCTAATTAATAGTTAAAATGTCAAAGCATGGCAAATATGGGGGGGGGGGGGGGCCATTTTATGTTATAGGATATGACCAGACAAAACAATTAGAACTAGTTTCGTCAAAATCGACGCCTTTGGCCGGGAAAAAATTAGCAAAAAATCATGACTTAAATCAGCCGTTTTAGCCCTCTGCCCGCCTGGGAAACATTGGCCTTTTGACCCCCATGAGAGGGAAAAATCCAGAGACTGGGAAATGGCCCCTCAGAGCGGCAGGCCCGATACGCCATGGTTATGACAGAAAAATGACCGTCTGATCGCGAGCCTTTACCACCAAAGAATCTATATATTTATATTGTTTACTGGTATTTATATAGAGTGTAATTTTCCGATCAATACGTCGGGCCTTATACGTTGTGTTACATGAGCGAGGTAATCTCGTGTGCGTTTGTATACGTTCGTACTCGGACTCGTGGAGTTGATAGGAGTGGTAGGACCCCAAATACATGCGAATGAGGACTAAATTTGAATAAAATAAGTTTAGCAGTTAGGGTTTTTTGAAATGGCGCGAAAAAATTGATTTTCCAACTGCATTTTTCTCCAAATTTCTTCTACGAACTAAAAAGTTCGCAGAACAAAATAGCTTAAAATTATGTCTTATTGCTGTATGGTAAAAATTGAAGAAATTCATTAAGCGGGTTGGAGGAATTCAAAACAGGACATATTAATGCCGATTCAGGGATTTTTCCATAGAGCCCCATAGGAGTCGGCAACTCTAAAATCCCAACTCTGTAACGAAATCGGCGTCCTCCCCCTGGTTTTAGGGAGTTTTTCCATAGAGCTCTACAGGAGTCTGGCAACCAAAATACTAATCTAGTAACGAACATCGGGATCCTCAGCCCCCCAGGTGTAACGCAGCTTGACACCGCGAATGGACATCAACAAAATAGGGATCTTTATAAGAATGGTTACCAGCAGTCTATGATATCCATGAGGCAAGGCCTTTCGGGGGAGCAGAGCTTCGGCAGGGTCTATCCGCAAAGGGGAGAGGGGTAGTCGAGTTAATAACAAACAGGTTCACGGCGTCTGCACTTCGCCACGTGCAATTGCTTGGGGACTGCCGTGACACCTCCCCTAAGGTGCTGCATGACAGGATCCGGAGGATAAAACCTACGGTCAGTGAGGTGTGAGGTGAGGATCATATGATGCCAATCTTCAGTACCGAAGTGACACTATAGATGATGGATATAAGTCGCAAGACTTGTCTCATCCTGGCAGAAGGATCATATAAGGGTAGGACGAAAACCTTTTGCTTTTCAAAAGATTTTGTGTACTGGGTATTATTATTAGAGTGATAATTTACGATAGTGCAGTCGTGTTTTACCAAGGGATGCCAAATAAATCTGCCCTTCCCCCTGGAAAAACGTGTAACATACCTCAACACGTTCAAAGTGCATGCAAGGTCAGCGGGTAGACAAGGGTTCTAGTTGCGAGCCAAATTATGGATACCAGGTGTGAATCTAGCCTGATGTTGCTCCGACATATGCCAAACGAAGTAACAGTAATTGACGTTTACTGCCGGCCATGGAGACCAGGGCTATGATGGTTCGAGGTCAAACGAGCTTTATTTTTTTCTCAGTCGCGCCCTATCCGAATCGCTCACAAGCGCGGAGGCCATGCAGACCGAGGTAAACCGCTACAGCTGGAGTGACGATGTGACCCGATACTAAAACATTCAGCTAGCAATGTTTAACTCATGCAATCCGTTTCTAATGATTCATGTTGCTTTCCTTCCCATATTTTTCCGGAATTCTTGTGACAGAATGTTACGCAAAATGTCTACTTTCCAAAAAGGCAAAGACTTCGGGTAAAGACTTCCGACCTTAATTAACCAGTAGGAGGAACAAAACAGACAGACATTGTGGACAATTGAAAAATAAAAAGATGGACATTACTCACACTCGATCAGGTGGCACTGGGACTAATGATTGTGTGTTCCCTTAATGTGATGTTCCAACCGGATCCGGATTTGGTCAAAGGTTTGTTGATGATATTTCCGCCTGGCTCAAATTCCGATCCGACCAAGAGGTTATCCTCCACTTTACAGTTATTCTGTTTAAAGATCTTTAAAGGTCTTCAATGTACTTCAAGGGGTCAAGGGTCTGCTCCAACTTAACAAGTAATTTAATTCAACAGTTGATAATAGGGGGATTGGGGGGTTTCATTATGGAAATGAGCCCATGTCTATGGCAAAAAAAAAAAAAACAAAAAACACATAATAGAACCTTTATTTCAAATAGATTAAAAAAAAACATTTTTATTTAATTCTATATCACGCACGGCGAGGGGGGGCACGCCCCAATCTTAAAAGCCCCCCCCCCCCACTTTTTTTAAAAAAAAAAAAAAAACAGAAAAAAGAAAGAAAATGAAATGGCTCAAAAAAGGCAACAAATTTTTTGTCCGAAAAAAAGTTACAATTTCGTAGAAAGTATCACTCTTGCCAAATTCGCCCCCGGCGAATATGAGGGTAAAAAGTCAGCCACCCTAAACAAATCCTGGTTACCGGCCTGACTATTACAATTTTAATCATTATACGAGACCAATGTATTGGTGTCATTGGCTTCATTTCAAATTACCTTTTGCGAACCCCCCCCCCATTGTACAATTACACTTTCCTCACCATTTCCAGAGTTTTGCACCAAAAATTATGATCCCAGCACTCTTCAAACTATAGGAAACATCTGCAAACCTTCTCCCCAAAAACAGTATGATCACATTTTCTAAACGTATTTTTGTATTGCACTACGTTTCACATTTTTTCAAACCTAAGTTGTCGTAGTATAGATTTTCTTCCATGTTTTCTTGCACTTGGCTGAAATTGCCAAAATTGGTTAAAAAATCCTTCCCAGTATGCCCCGACGCCACTTTCCGAAGAGCGCTTTCCCTCCTACTGATGAGGGCAAATTATAGCATTACCTTAAGGCCGCTAAATTGGATCGTGGTAGGATTAATAACAAAACGGCGCCAACGTGATAGGTCTTTGAAAGTCGTGTGTTGTTGGTCCTCTTCTCTATTAGGTCCATGATTTCAATTAACATTCAATACGGCCACCGTTACCAATATTGAAAAGTGAAAGTTTTGAACAGTAGCTCGAAGTAGGCCTAAATAGACTCGGTGGCGACCAAAAACTGGCAGTCAGTGGCGTAGCTAGGGGAGGTGGCTCCGGAGCAAGAATTAACCTTGCCCCTAGGCGTTTGAAGCCGTGAACAATAACGGGTGGATGGGAACAGGGGCCCCGCCTAAGGGCCCCTAATGCAATCCCGGGGCAAAGCCCGTGCGGGGGTCAAGGAGCAGAGCCCCGGAAGCTCTCGGGTTTCAGCATGTTTGAGTGCTTTCGAAGAGCTCTCGTTATTTCAAAACATCTGAAGCAGATGAACTATATATGTCCAATGTGGAGGGTCAAAGGGGAGATCCCCGGAAGGTCTCCGGGTTTTAGCATGTTTAAATGCTTCGGAGAGGTCTCGGTTACCGTACCCATTATCTTGAATCGATGAACTATACTGGACTGTGTTCAACAACAACAATCACAACAATTTTATTCCCCCGCGTCATTTCAGCGCCCCATGAGGTGGCGCCCGGGGGCACATGCCCCCTTGCCTCTTAGCTACGCAATTGGCTACAGTTGTTTGAAGCAAGTAGTCAGTTTTTCCCGTCCAGGGATCCCATTTAAAAGCATGGCGTTAAACGCAGCAAATCACTATCCAAATTGAAGATAGGGGTATGTCCACGTTTATGTTAGCTTAAGTGGTATCTTAATGATGTATAAACCCGGGAGGGGGGTACTCGACTCAAAATTGGGTACGGGTATGCCTCCACCAGGTAAAAAAATCGACCCATGTTTATAGTGACCAAATTGTACAAAAATATGACCCATTTATATAGTTGGTTCCGAAATTTCGACCCATTTATATAGTTGGCTTTGAAATTTAGCACCATTTTCATAGTAATCTTAGCAAAAATTTTCATAGTAATTTTTTTCCAAAAATCAGAAAATCAACCATTTTCATTGTAATTTTAGCGAAAATCGGAAAAATTGACCCATTTTCATAGTGAAATGCGACCAAAAAATTGAAAAATTGACCCATTTATATAGTAGCAATGACCTCAAAAAGTGACCCATCTTTATAGTAGCCTGGTGGGGAAAATGACCCATTGTTATAGTAAGGCGTGAAAATGTGACCATATCGGCGGCACATATGTACCTACCCTTTTCCACTGAGTACCCCCCCCCCGGGTGTATAAACGCCTGTGATGATATGATTTACACTTTTTAAAATGATGTGGTATTGGTCTACAAATAAAGACAATACTTATACACCTCAAAAGGTGGTACCGATGTTTGTTTCTTCTTAAAGGCAGTTATTGTAAAATCAGAAAATCTCTCTCTCTCCAACCATTTAGACAGTGAAACTGTTGCTTGCCAAGGATCTATCTGTGCTACAAAGTGTCGACTGCTGTCAGTGCCGCCTGTGGCTAGCGGCAAGAGTTGGTACAATTTACCAGAACTGCCCCTGAAAAACACCTGGCACTGAAAAAGCTCGGACGCTTTGCCAGAAGACAAACCCTTCTCTTAACTAAAAATCCATGTCATTTATTTACAAGAGAACTGCTGAAGTTTACATGCAATAGGATATGCTATGTATTAACTTGCCAATCATTGGGGAAAATGTATTTGTTCGTATGTAGCAAAGTGAATTTCCAATTTGATGAAAATTAAAACATTTAGTTGAAGAAGTTGGAGTAAGATTAAATTGGAAATCATTTTTGTCACCGGATACTCCCAATGTGTTTAAATTGACATCATTACTTACGGCTCCTTAGGTTAGTTAACCTTTTAAAGGACGGTTACAGCAATTACCGAATGGTTTCGTGAGATATTGGCTTTAGGGTACTCAAGACTCATGGTTACCGGGTGAATACGCGCGACTTAGCAGTTATATTTTCGCTGAAGCTTTCCATTCTACTTGTTTATAATGAAGAAAGTTTTCAAAGGAGCGAGATAACTATGAAAAGATATTATCCCCAGGGTGGGCATTTTGTAATGTCTACAGAGCTGACATTTAACAAGAATCAATCAGAATGTAACAAGGATGACCACATAGATATCGTTTCACTGTCAGCAGCAGCGATAATAATATGGTACGAGTAGTAAAAGAAGTTGTTGTTAGAGGTTCAGAGAGCAAGTTGTGAGGTGGCAGTAGTTGTTAGAGGACATGTAGAAAATGTGATCGTGACATGTAACGATAGCAATAAAAAGAGAAAGTGCGTCAACAGAAGCAAAATAATGTATTGTTTAGAGTTGCGATATCATTATTTTCTGAATATGGATATTTTTATGCCCTACACTAATATTAATAGGGTATGGGCCATGCCCTTTCGATTCGTAATCCATATCACGGGAGGAGAGCAAAACCAAGCGAAAATTCATAATAAATTATTAAAATCATATAACTATTTGTTGCCCCAAATAAAACTTGCACATTTTCTTGAAAATGAATAAAATGTCACTTCAATTTATTTTCCCCAATATCAGTGACCAATATATACACTACACTTCAGCAAACAATGGAGCTAAAGATTATTCAATTACCGGCTCGGTATGCGGTGTAGAAAAACACTTCAGATTCCTTTTCATCTGGGAGAGCAGAACCATTGTTATATTGTCTGGCGGTTGAATAGACTCACCTCTCCGATTTAGACGAAGTCTTTTTTTAATGACGTAAGCGCAAAATACTTATCCTCATTCGCAAATAAATAAATCTTGAGCTTCTATAGTGCGTGTTCAATTAACTTTTTCCATGTTTTTCATCATTTATTCGAAAAGGAAGAAAGACAAACAAACATCTTCCAGAATGTTGCTGGGCAAGCTTTGACCTAACAACTTTGTGCAGAATTAAAATCCGTAACTTATTGCTTAACTTCATTTGTATTCAATTTACCGCGCTTTCAGAAGAAAACTTAAGCATAATGTAAACTGGTAGTTATTGTGAAAGAGGACGGGTATTTTGTTACTCAACCCGAATCGTGGCAGTGATAACACCTGGTTATAACAATGGCTCCGCATACCGGGCCCATTGTAATATCTTTAGTTAATGGTTTGCTGAAGTCTATACATATCCATTGGTCACTGATATTATGAAAGAGAAATTGATGTGACATCTTATTCATTTTTAAGAAAATGTGCAAGTTTTATTTGGAGCAACAGACGGTTATGTCATGTTAATAATTTATCAATAATTGTACACCTGGTTATGTCTTCTCCCTTTGAATGGACTACGGAATTTGTTATGCAGCTTGTTATTTGGTCTACGCCCTATAGTCTATAACACTTACAGCAATAACAGCAGATTTTTTAAAGAGCTCCCCCAAGTTTCCGGATATATTGAGATTTTTGCACAGTTGCATTGGTAATTGACTAGTAAACAATACCTGTGAATGGTATAGCTCCAAACTTTCTATGTGTTGCAAAAGAAGCAATTTTCTAATAAGAATAATTAATATCGTAGATCTCCGATAATAATTCAATGGCTGCTAGAAACATCCTTTTAATATGAAACAGAAGGATAATTGCGCCATGTACGTGTCTACGCTCATCCGTTAGTTTGTCCGTCGGTTCAGAAAAGGTCAAGTTAGAAATCATTTTCGTGAGGCGACACTATTTCATCATGGACGGACATAAATTTGTTGTTTCCAGTTCCGCCATTAAATTACAATCATGGATCCCGCTTCTAATTACAAAATCGCTTTTTTTATGACAAATACGCATTTTTGAGCATTACCACTCGCAGATATAGTTTACTAAACAATTACCAACACAACTGTGCAAAAATCTCAAATTCTGAAAATTGGCGGTGCTCTTCAAAAATGTGCTGTTATTGCTTTAAGTGTATAAGGGGAGGGGGTCCATGTGGACCCAACATTTTGTTTTTCGCGCGCAATTTTTTAACTCTAAATTGTTTTAATCCGAAATTTTATGTAATTGCCTAAATACACTCAGCAAAAAAAGAAAGTCCCCGTCTGATACGTTTCGACGTAACTCAAAAGTATTTAATTTATTTTTATTTTCAAAAACTGATGGATGCGCAAATTTCTTACGCACAAAATAACAATTTACTTTTGCCCGATAGACATTGTTTTTACCATGAACTCGTCCATTTTATGAAAATTCATGCAAGAAAAAAAGTTGCACTTTTGTCTGCAAATTCAATTTCACACAGAAAAGTGAAAAAGTTCCCATTGCTTTCTGGTCATTAAACAACATTTATTACTCCATTTCACTCAGCAAGGAAGCAAGCTGTTCAATGTTCAATAATGGGTAGGTCCATTCCTTCTCAATGACTTCAAGACACCTCTTGCCCATACTATTGACCATAGTGCGTATAGGCTGCTGATCTAAGTTGGCCCAAGCCCGTTGCAATATGCGCTGCAAATCCTGCAAAGATGTGTTTTCTTTAATTTTCCTGTCGGCCTCATTCTTGATGTCATCCTACAGGTTCTCAATGAGATTGCAATCAGGGGATCTTGTCTTCCTGATACCGGTTAGTGACATGAGCACGGTGAGGTGTTGCATTATCAACCATACAGCACATGAAACATGCAAAACCCAACACAGATAACGCGATGACATGACTTTTGCTTTTTAATCCCAAATAATTCCACAGTAAAGGAGATTATGTAACTCTCTACGAGCAGCCCTTTTCTTTTCAATGTGATTATGTAACAACACACGGACAGAGCAACAGCAGTAGTATTCACCTGCTCAAGAAATTGTGAGCGAAATGTTCAACCGTACACACTTGGAAATCAAACTTCTACGCTTCAGGAAAAATAGTGCAACTTTTTCCCTTTCATTAAATTTTATAAAATGGACGAATTCATGGTAAAATCGTTGTCTATCGGGCAAAAGTAAATTGACATTTTGTGCGTAAGAAATGTGCGCATCCATCAGTTTTTGAATAATAAAAATAAATTAAATACTTTTTGAGTTACGTCGAAACGTATCAGACGGGAACTTTCTTTTTTTGCTGAGTGTATTTAGGCAATTACATACAATTTTGGATTAAAATAATTTAGAGTTAAAAAATTGCGCGCGAAAAACAAAATGTTGGGTCCACATGGACCCCCTCCCCTTATACACTTAAAGCAACAATTTTTTTTTTATCTTTACATTTTTGGAAGACCATTTTGAATCGGAACAACCGACTTTCATTGTTTTCCGGTCGTGTGCTCGTGTTGATGTACCCCATCAATGACCAGAGTCGAGAGTGTACAAGACAGTATGCACTTAAGTGTTAACGAAAGGTATGACAAGAAATGATCCAATACATCGTATTATTATGCATCTGTGGTGCAATACCACAGTGCGATTAGCGCGTACCGCCCAACACTGCAAAATACTAAAAAATATTGGGCATTTGGTCATGTGACTCGTCAAGCAAATACTTTGTTTTTATTAGTTTTGAAGCCATTTAAAAACTACTTTTGTCAAGTCAGCTTCTTCTGGCATAATAATAATAATATTGGATGGCTTTTTTCGGCTGATAACAGAAAATATCGCCCTTGCCAAGAAAATATCAGGCTCGTCTTCGACTCGCCGATATTTGATCTAGGCTCGGGCGATATTTTCTGTTATAAACCTCAGCCATCCAATATTATATAAATACTCAGATCACTTTCTTAATGTCAATTGTCAGGCTAGCGTATTTGAAATAACGTAACTCAAAAAGTTATGTTTTGGAACTTGAGTCATAATCCTGTGTCTTAGGACATTGACATTGGGAAGACCAATATCAACGAAAAATATGACACTGTCCATGCGTGCAACATACAGCGACATATAGGAGGTTCAGATTGGCTTTCTTGGTTTTAGCATAAAATGTTCACAACTCTTCCGATTTACAAAATAAACCAATAATAAAACTGAAATTGAAGAATATTTTTTCATCAGAAGTCTATAACATTCCACAACACTCAGCTTTGTCAAAATAAATTGGAACTAATAATTGATCATTCCTCCCAAAAACTGAACTGGTAATGATATCTTGCGCTCCCCACAGGTGGCGAGCACGTTCTAAATCAAACTGCTAATGACGCTGATTAAATCGCAGATACCTCCATCGGCAAACATTAAATTTCTAACCAAAATGGTGAATTCTTTTTACTAATTTTTAACTAATTTTCCACTCTACCTTAGGAAAGAGATGGTTTCTTACAATCACACTAATCGATACAAGGGAAGAGCGAAATTCTCCGTATTATGGATTTTTATCTCCTAAGGTAAAATAAATCATATATCAAGCCCACGGTTTTCTTATAAATAAGGTGAATTTATAACACTCTTTCACATTGAAATCAAAGTGCTTCTGCAGGGCTATATCCTTCCGCAGCCCATCGGTAACTTCCTGTGTG
This sequence comes from Ophioderma brevispina, assembly GCA_023653785.1. NCBI lineage: Eukaryota > Metazoa > Echinodermata > Ophiuroidea > Amphilepidida > Ophiodermatidae > Ophioderma > Ophioderma brevispina. The sequence continues at coordinate 59,956 of JAMKCH010003868.1, forward strand.
CGCTACACAGACATTGATTATGATAAGATGATTGTTCATTTTTCCCGCCGGGAGTGGCAAATTCAAACCTAATTAATTGCGCAACTGAAATCCGTTAACATTTTCACTGACATATACAATTAGCGTAAAACTATATACAAATTAAAGCATTCGCGTATCCAAATTAGTAGCTTTGAGGAGCAGATTACAAACTATTTGTTACTGGCAGCAAATCTGATGTCGGTGTAATGTAATAACCGACTCGTAATGTAATAAATTTTGCCGTGTTATGTAATAAAATAGGCAATGTAATAACATGACAATATACTTTAGACTTTCACACGATTTTCAAGCAAATTAAAATTCCTATTCCTCCAACGACGTATCCAGTTCCTAAACCCTAACCCTATTCCTCAACCCTAATTGTAACCCTTAAAGCCACTATCAGCGATTTTTCAAAATGTAAACAAATCGCGCCCCTATTTTTCATCAAAGTGCATTTTTTGCACTGCTTTATTGGAAATTGTTGTAGTAAAGACCCATGTAAGTGGCTCAGCGTAACACGCCGTATTTCTCAAGAAATGAAATAAAGTCGGGATCCGACTTTTTTTAGATCAAGCAACAGTCGTAAATGGCACCTTCAAGACCGCTTTAAAATGCTTAAGTGTCTCTTTTTCACAAGAACAGTAATATAAGGGGTTGAATGACATAACACTAGTAATTTAGAGACAAAATGGGCATTTTGAATTTGGAAAAAATTGACTGATTATAGCTTTAACCTTAAATTATAGTTACCAACAATGTGGTTTTGCGCCACTTAAGAATCACGCTTCTGTCGTACGTACCTGTCAGACTGCCTGCATATTTAATCACTGAAACCATTTATACTCAAGGGCTAATACTACACTTATCCACAGTAACAGCGGTTTGTACAATAAAATATGACCGTTTTAACTGTTTCTGCACTTTTGATATGATTTTAATGGAAGACGGACTATTCAACTGTTTGCCAACGGCCTGTATAATCTTTAAATATTTACTCCGAACAACTTTGAACATTAATAGTCAATTACGTTCACTCGCGACTTCTTAGGGAAAACAGTATTCAGATGGGCAACTGCAGTTGGAAAACGCCCATGGGAGTTCAGTAGCGCAATGTTTGCAAAAATTGCCCCAAAAAATCAGAATGGTTGTTATATGTTCATTAAATGACAATCTTGATTGACATCATTGAAGGAAAGATGAAATATGAACTGTTTTAACATGAAAATGGAAACCATTCCTAAAGACACTAATCAGGATTTTGGCTAACTTTCAGAAAAGCGAAAAAATTCATCAAAAATCTAATGTTTGCAGTCTGTAACAAGGAACAGTGGTTAATAAACATACCCGCAAAGATTAGGACCAGAAAAACCTAATAAGGACAAAATCGATATTTTAGTCCACTAGTGTCGATACGGGGGGGGGAACTTACTACAACACGTAATGAATGGAGATTCGTATCGTTGAACACTGCCGTTTTCTTCCTTTTCTGTCAATTCTTCGGTTGGAAATAGGAACTTATGAATTTTTCAGTCTTATCCTGCACTTATAAGCTATTCCTGCAAGTTTCAATATTTTAACTCTTTTGAATAAAATCATGATAGTGTCTTTAAATGTCAAAACTTCCCAATTTCGAGCCGCTTATTTGCCCCCTTTCCCCGTCGCGTACGTCACTGCAAAATCTAGCCACTAAGATCTATAATATTAGAGGTATATCCCATGGGAGTCTTACACCTCCTCCCCAAACCCTGACGGACCAAAGGGAGAAAAAACTCGAGAGAACAAATATTTACAAAGTTTTAGGCTGTTTAACGATGTCGGCTAAAATAAACAACGTTTAAAGTAACCATCTTTGAGAATGCGTTTATTTGAGCGGGCGTTTAAATGCGATTTAACCAGGTTAGCGTAAATCGTTTGAGAATTACGGGCCATGTTTAAAGGTTAAAATTACATGTTATATAGAATCATGATCAGTAACCAACATATTCAATTCCTGGATGCATCTTTTGTATTTATAACATGATAACCATGCTGCTGAAGGTCTCAGCCATTTACTATTTTATTGGTATTTTGTGTTCACAGTACCTGATTCACCCTCTTTCAACATATACCAGGCTATGGTACTTTAGGCTATGGTCATGATACAAGTGGCCTTTTAATTAACATCGGGCTCGGAGCTCAAGACCGCGTGTTACTGATTTCTTCACTAAAAATTTAAAACAATATTTAATTTAACCAGGAAAAGCTTTCGTCCCCACATAAAAGGAGTGCACATATTTAGAAAAATGAATAAAATGCCACTCAATTTATTCTAGAATATCAGTGACCAATGGCTATACATTATTAACCTCAACATGCTCAAACGAACAACGGCTATAATGATACTCAATAATGGGCCAGGAACACACTTCACATTCTTTTACATCTGGTCCATTGTTATGTGTGCATGCAGTTGAACAGATTCGAACTATTGCTTGCTGCATAGGTGTGAGTTCTGTCCTCGTTCGTTCTTTCGAAAATAGAAAATGTAAAGGGACAAAATTCATGAAAAGAAAAAGCCCATGGCGTACGCAGGGAAAGGGGGGGGGGACTCCTATGTTGTGCTATGTTTTAAACAAAAAGGCTATTATTTGGAGAACATGGAAGTTCAAGAAGTCTTAAAAAAAGGAATGGGGTTGGGTGGGGTAGGTCCACTTTCACACACACCCACACCACACACACAAATGGAGTCCCGCACACCCCCCAATCCTGCGTTACGGCCCTGACTGACACAGTCACATCACCTTGACACATTTAATTGCATGATAGGCCCACATGATAGGCTATAGAATGAGATAGGGAGGTTACGATGCCAGGAAAAAGTCTGGCTCCATCTCCAAAAACAGGTCCCTAATAGCAAACATCGTGCGACTGATCTTTAAAAACCTTAACTAGACCAATGCAAAGACCCTTAGCAGATTGAGTCAATGCAAGCGGCTAAGTTAGGTACCCATATCCTTTCACCATTGCAAACACCCCCAGGGGGGGGTGGGTGGGGGACACACAGACACAGCCATTCTTAGTAAAATCATTCTCAAAAACCAAAGGGTATAAAGAGGACGGTAGACACCCTTATCCAGGCAGCCATGGAGAAGCGGTATGGTACTGTGGCGGAATTCAGTGGTGTGCGTTGCGGGCGTTCTTTATGACGTGTTAAGTATGACGTCACCTTTTGGTAGTATATAAGGCGATGCTGCGAGCACTCGCGGCTCGGAGCAGAGGGAAAAACACACGGTGACACACCACACCGTGTATGATGAGTGTATGGGAGAATGAGGGCGCCGTGCAGCGTGACGATTCCCAGTGTTAAGACCGAAGGGAGCGTGAAAGAGGGCCCCACTGAACTCGGGGTCTAACCTGTCCGACGCCCGGTGTTCCCATATATCTAATACATACGCACCAAGAAAATACTGATGCGCGGTGGCCGCGCGTGTGGCAGCATCAGTAACACACCCACACATTCACGGTTTAGCACCGAGAGTATGGGAGAATGAGGAGCGCAGTGACAGCGTGACGATTCCGATTGTTCAGACGAAAGTGAGCATGAAAGAGGGCCCACTGCGCCCGGGGTCTAACCTGTCCGACGCCGAGTTTTCCCATGTATCTAATGCATAAGCACCAAGAGATACTGATGCGCGGTGCAGCGCGGTGGCAGACTCAGTAACACACCAAACACACACACACACGGTTTTTGTAACCCAGTCCCTGTTCTCGTAACAGATTTACCCCAGGTTTGTTAACCCGTCCCTGTTATCGTGAACAGATTTTACAAACCAGGGTCAGCAATAGTTGCAGTGACCCGGCTCCAAGGAGCGAACCATGAAACTGATACACTCGCACGACTCCCTGTCCTAGCTGCGATGGGACAGGTCATTGAAGAAAGCTCTCAAGCCCACACTTCTGCATCGCTTAACTTCATCTTTTCAAGCCGAGCGGCCGGAGCCGACCCATGCAAGCCCTATAAAGTTGATGATAACTCTATACCTGGTCTCTGCGTGTTAGTTATTTAAGTTCATTGCTCCAGTAGTTAAGGCCGAATCCTGCAAAGAACTATTAATAACCCACCTGTCCCAAAGGTACGGGCAATCGACAGCCCACCGCCATCAAACGTCTAAAGACCTTGCTGCTCCGCTACCAATTAAGAACACGCAAGTGAAGTGAGGTTCCGCCCACAGTACAATTTCTTTTACCAACCCATCTATCTAAGGCTCTGTCAATTCCACTCTTAGGGACGTTGGATGTTTTTCCCTCCTCCTGAATCTTCTAAATTTTCCTTTGCTTCTCTCATCCAGGTCGCACCGAGGTAGATGTATATCACCTCTCCACCTCTTTTTTGTTGTGTCCCTCC